>JANHGL010005238.1:612-69837 GCA_024611195.1 Ceyx melanurus | reverse complement strand
TATTAAAAAAAAAAAAGAGAGAGAATGAGTCATCAGCACAAGAAAGTCACAGCTGGTTCTAATATTGAAAAGGACTATTTTCTTTGGACTCTCCTCCAGCACTAATGTGCTATAAAAATCTATTTGCAAATAGTTGAGCTTCAGTGGAAGCTTTGGACCCAAGGGCTCCATGGATTTGTAGTAATCAAAGCAAGAATTTTAACTTGGATATACTACTGCATTTCTACAGCTACTGATGGCCCATTTGATAAATGGCTGTGTACTTGGTAAACTGAAGCATAATAAGGTAGGGATGGGGCTTTTGGACTCCAGTGAAAGTAAAATTGCAAAGACACGTGACAAACTACTAAGAAGTTTTCAGTTAGGAGGGTATTTCTGAAAGAGTAGGAATTGATTGATTTAGTTTGTACATGATTGTGTTTAATCTTACTAACCAGCCAGTGGGTGGAAAACATTCAATAAGTTGCATCCAACTCGCAGTGATTCCAAGTTGGAGCCAAACTGCTAATGCCAGCTCCTAACAAAAGTTAACTCACTCTCTGGCTTCCAAGAAAAACCAACTCCCATTCTAGACCTCTGCCTGCTCTGCCCATTGTCCCCAAAGAGGATCTAATTGAGCTGTCAAGATGTGTTTCTAAATGCTACTAGCACACGGGCAGCTTGACTGCCTCTGAGCATCAACCCAACCATGAAAACACAGAGATGTTCTCAAATCCAAGAAGAATCCTTCCTCAAATCAAACTTTTTTTCACATCAGCTTTCTCTCTCCAATCAAAGACATGCCTTTGCTGCTTCTCCTACAACACATGCAGTACAAAGGAAAAGACACCTGCTTTCTCTATCAGGAAAATGATAAATAAAAGGGCCAAGCTAGTCTATAGATATATTTTTTTTCATAGCCAGATAGAACTCTAATGCCTGTAAGAATTAAATATGGATGCAGAGTGGCATTTCTCTTCTTTCCTTTTTGGGAAAGATCCACAGGAACAACCATCACTTGAAGGTGCTGTTGGAAATTTACAGTGACACCAGAGAATACCTTCCAGAATATCAGAATAATCAAATTGTTGTGGCACAGAGTTAGCAGAGAAACATCTTCACACAACCCAGCCCAGAGCACATAAGTGTTGCTTGAGTGTCCCTGACCATCTTTTTATCTGCATGTGTTTTACAAATGATGTTACACGTCCCCTGGCCATTTACTCTGTGCATCTAGGAGTCTTTTGAACCCCTAGAAAAGCACATGTGTGCATGTGTACATATAAAACCTCTTTTAACACTTACAAATTTCAATGCTGGTGACTGCACTTCACTCCCCTTGTTTTACAGTCCCCCAGCCTCTTGTTAACTTTGCTCCTTTTATGTTCTTTCACATATCGATGCTTGCAACACTTGTTTCAAGATTTCTAGCACCCCTAGTAAAAACATGTCTATATATGTAACAGATGCACAGGTGCTGCTCAAGACCAATGTGCCAAGGATAATGGACTGTCATTGGATTCCTCATAATCTTATTTTCACCTGCTCATGTGCTCCACGCTGGCTAGCAGGGGCCACTAACGCCCTTGGTCGCAGGGAAGCAGATCCCAGGTTCAGTGACAGCTCTATAAAACCAGTATCACACCCTCTGTGAAAATGCAAGACCAAAGAAATGCACCTAGATAAACATAGCAGCTGAGATGTTGTAAGAAAATACCTTTAACAATTTCCTGAGCTAGCAAATATTCTCACATGTTTTATATTAGCTTCACTGTACTAGCACTAACCACAGCACAGCTGGAAATATGATGGTTGTTGAACACTGAATTTTCCCAATATATCACTGTTATAGAAACACCTGTGCTAAATAATTCCAAGCTCAACCACTGGCAATTCAAATCCAATAAACTCTGGAGTTGTCTGACTCGTTATAACCTAGGGAAGGGTTATAGCCCTGGTGGCAGGCAGGCTGGAGGCTTTAAAGAAGGCAGGTTCCTGATCTCACTCTGATTTTTCACTGTAGATCTTCTGTGCCACACACCCCATTGTCACCATCACCTGCTTGCACAAGGATTTCACACGGGGAGACACAACACTGATATAAAGAGAACAGTTAATTTTCTCAGGATTAGTATTTTACAGAGAACAATATCAGCCTGACTAACTTCTAGCTCAAATCTTTCCAACTCTAAATGACTTGGTCAGAACCTGCCAGCTGAAAGAGACACTCCTAGTCACAGGACTGGACTGGTGATAAACTGGAAAGCCCTACAGCTGTTGAGACATCTGCAAGCACTTCTAGCAGAAACCAGACTCCAGAGACCCTACCCTGCTGCAGGATCGGGCCCTTGCCAGAAAAAGCAAGAAATTAATGCAGGGTCTGTTCATTTGGGGAATTTCTAAATGTTTGGTACTTCACAAGGCATGAGGTTGGCTGACAGATGATGTTAAATACTCCTCACGTTTGAATATCGAAACATGACAGAGCTCACAGCTCTAAATTAGTCTGATAAGCAACTTCATCAGTGCTAATTGGTTTTCAATGGCTCAACACTGCCTTCTTAGACTGTGGACTCATGTCATTATGTCATCTAATTTAATACAAAGTTCTGAGAATCACGCACTGGCAGCAGCCCTGGCTGTAAATCAAAGCTTCTTACAGAGACCAGGGTTATGACATCATAGAGAGGCACTGGGAGGAAGACAATGGTCCTTCTGTATGAGTCTGAATCTGGGAGAAATATTTCAGCCAGTTCTGCAAGCCCACATATAAATGAAAGGCCTTTCTAGCAGGTAAAAAGTTAATATATCAAACCTTGAAGAAAAATAATAAATCATGCACGTTTAGTAAAGGGAGTCAGAAAGTGCTTAAATATAAATTATATGTATTTTCTGACAATTCTAACAAGTCTGTTTGCTTTTACACTTTAGCAATGCAGATGAGGTTTAAAACTTTTTTTTGAGTGTGCTATTAAAATATGTGAACTGAGAGAATATAGTGATATAAATTAAACAGATGTTTATCCCGATTAATGCTAAACTAACAAATTCTCATTTCCACACAGTATCATCCACGCAGACATTTATGGCACTATAATATATTTCTTTCCCCCCTGAAGTTTGATGGAACCTATCAAAGCAAACAGCCACCTTTCATGGGGCAGACTATGATGTAGTTCCCTGGCACTGGCACACAGATTTTGGTGAGCCTGTGAAAAATCAAAACACTACTTTTTTCATCGTGTGCACACACACCTTTCTTCAACTTCTGGATTAAACATCTCGTTAATTGTTAAGAATTTGGGATGAGAGTTTTAAAGAGGAGTTAGGTGGCTACATCTCCCTTGCTGAGCTGGGCTCTGAAATGCTGGTGGTGCCTTTGAAATCCTCCCCTGTCAGACAGTTTTGAGGCAGGCAGCACATCCTTGCCAAGGTATCAGTGGCAACCTCAGTGACAAGGGATGGGCACTCAACTTTTTTTTTTGAAGGCCAAGCTACTCCAAGCCTTTGCTTTTTAGTTAACAAATCAGAGCACAGTGACTCACAGGGAGCTTCCAAGAAGTTGCAGGCAGCACAAGTGTGATCACAGCTTTTATCTGCTGTATTTGAACTCAGTCCCTCTCTCTTGCTAGCACACTGCTGCTGGTACCTCCCAGCCATGTCTGCCTGCTCTCTTTGGGTCCTGTGTTTGTGTTTGATGGGATCAGCTGCATATGTAGAGTTTTAAACCAGAACAGCCTCCAGGTAGCTGGAAGCCTTACCCATACATCTCCACCTCTCATCTCGGACAGTGCCATTATCTGATTAGAAAGTGCTTTCCAGCAAACTCATTTACTAAATGCTTTTCAACAGCTGGTAAACTATTAGGTTATTCAATGCATATTTATGAGACTGAAAATTATATATGGTAGCTGGGTGCATACACTGGTAAGCCAGGTGGGGAGGAGTGGAAGGGAGATAGAAGGCATTTGGGTTGTTTTAGTACAGAAGATATGCAATAGTTCTCTTTCAAATTAAAGGGGAAAATTCTTTGAAGGCATGATTAATTTTCCATCAGAGCACCTTATGAAATCCTACAATGTTGAAAAAGATAAATCAGCTTGGGCTGCTCTGCTGCTGCTCCCAGGGTGCAGCACCCAGCTCCACCACTGCCTTGAGCTGAAGCTTTAACTGCACAACACCCAGGCTGCACTGGCCAAAGCTTTCTGTGTTATTTCTGTTAGACATGTTAAAATTCCCTGGCACAACACTGCAGTGCCAGAGCTGACATTACTCCTGTTCTCCCCATGAGGAGAGTAGGAGAGCAGGGGCTGCAAGCAGAGTTCCCACAAGCAGCAGCCTGCAGGGCAGCCTGATGCTCCTCACCCCTGGCAGTCCTCTGACCTGGAGCAGGAGCTCTGACATGGTCAGTCTCTCTCTGACCTCAGCCATTGTGCCTCTGACATGGTCTTTGTCTTCAGAGATGGGTGCAGACCACCCCAGAACCAGCAAAAAAACCATCCTCTCCATGCATTTCACCACCAGCAGCTACCACCAGCACCACTTCCCCTTTAGGATCAATCACTGGGCTAAATTAATTATGGTATCAGTCACTTGAGGAGAACAAAAATAAACACCTGCTGTAATCCAGCCCATGTAATTCTAAACCCCATTCTCTCTCACACAAGTTTTACATTTGGGCTTTTAAGCTAATTGGAAGATCCTAAAGCTCCAAGCTTGCTAACACATGGATGTGAAATCACTGGGAAGTGAAATGCTCACGTAGGGGGGATCAGTCACAAACTACAGGCTGGGTTTTGTTGTCTGAAGGGGAGTTCAAAGGACCTCCATCCCCAGCAAGTCACTTGTGGCCAGTTTTCCAGAGGATCTCAGCACCCTGGGGGCTTGTGCAGGTTCCTGCAGGGAGGCAAAGTTGGCTCTTGGCTGCACACACAGAAATCTGGTCCTATGGGTGGTGAAACATGACTCAAAAGAAAAGTTGCCCAGCATTTCCACACCACTTAGTAAATCCTAGAAACAGTGAAATGATTTTTTAACAATACTTTGACAATTAAGAAGCCTGACAGAAACAGAAACTGGAAATACTTTATCAGCAGCTCTTTGCAAAGGAGTATTTTTCATTCTGGTAAAAGAAACACATCAACTTTCCTCTTTCCATCTTATTAAATATTTCCTAGACAAACTAGCCTGTCTTTGCTTAGTCAAATATCACTACTTGTCTACATAAAATTCAAAGAAAAACGTCTCTGTGCTCACCATTCTTGATACCAATATTCACTAGATAACAAACCATAGAGAGCATTCACTGCTATCTGTGAAAAATACCTTCTTGAACACGTTTCCTCTATTTTGATGTAGCTACTTGAAAGAAATCTGAATAAACAGAGATCTAGCCCTTATCACTCAGTGTGTTGTTTAAAGTGTTCTGAGCTGGAGAACTCCTTCAGCTTTCTAAGAGATGAAAGCACAGGATTTGGAAGCACAGCATGTATGTCTGATTGCTTACATGCTTCTTCAGCCTCTCCGGGTTAGTTGATTGATACCTCAAATGGTACTGCTTATGTTTATTGATTTCTGAAGACCATCCCTCCTATTTGAAATGCTTACATGGGCCAGTGGTTTAATAAGTTCATAGAAGATGATACGAAGTCATAAAAAGCAGCAAAACCCATGCAGGATTTTTCTAGAGGATAGAGCAGAGATGCAGAGCTCACCAGTGGCTTTCTGAAATGCTCTGCTGCAGATAATGGAGCTGCAGAGCACCCCTGCAGAGCTGCAGCAGTGGAGGGGCTTGAAAAGCCAAGCAGCCAAGCATCTGCTCATCCTGCTTTGTTTAGCCTCCTGACTGCAGCATCTGGCAGGGGTTGGTGTTGTGGTGGGATGTGGCAATGCAAAACGTATTAGGACTTACAGTATGAGCTGTGGGAATTCACCTGTGCCAGAACTGTATGGAAACTGCTTATATTTCTGTGCCAGGCATGTCTGGGGAGGAGTCTCAAGAGCCTACAGCCTGCAGGCTCCAGAACAAAACTGATATGCAATTGCTCAGTGATGCATAATATTGAAGCAATACTAAAAAAAATAAAAGATGCCATTACAGTCATTTCTGTACAATACAGGCTAATACAGGATTTGGGGATTGCTCAAATTCAGCAGAACAGTACATCAAAATTTCAATTAAAAGTGGATTATGAGTACTTAGGTTTACAGCCTGTCCCAAGACTTAAGCAAGCCCATTTTCCAGAACTTGGTTCTTATTTGTAAAGCCTCTATTTGCTGTTTTGTTATTTAAACTTTAATTTACAGACCACTTAAGATTTTCACTTTTACAGGGTTTTTTTTCTTTCTTTCTGAAGGAACTTGTCTTCATCAGGTCCCTGCTCTGCAGAACACTTGGCTAACAGGAAAAGTATAATCCTGCCCTATCCCCACAGCATGGGCAAAGCCTTATGGCAGTGAAACCATAGCTGCTGGAGAGAGCAGCTTGTGCTGGCTGCATGTCACAGAGCTGTAGAGATGCTACAGGACCATGCATGGGAGGTGGGATGAGTGAGGCCATGTGTCCCTGGATCCACTGGCTGCTTTCCCCTAAGGAATGAGGAGAAACAGGAGCTATTTCTCTGCAGTCAGAGTGGGAGCTGCACTAGGAGCCAATGCCTCTCCCACTGGCTGCTCTGTGTGTGCCCACACCACCAAGAGGCACAGCCAGTGGGCTCACACAATAGTTGGGCTTTAGTCCAAATAATGGGATTTAGTTTTGGCACAGGCCAGTTGAGCTGTGTCTAATGTGTGTCTAATGTGTGTCCCACAGCTTTCAAGAGACCTCTCGTGCAGAAACACCTGCAAAATTATGGTAGGCAGTGAAATGTGAGTATTTCTGACTAGCCCTAAAGCACAGATGGAGAAGAAGCTTACAGGATACCACCTGATTTGTGTAAAAACACATCTTAGGTCGGATGATCACTCTGACATTTGCTTGTCAGAAACCTGCACCTTCCACGTTCATGGGATTTGTTCAAACAAGAGATATTGGGCAGAGATATTGATGGTTGGGCTTTGATGGTCTTACAGGTCTTCTCCAGCCTTAAGGATTCTATGATGCTACCTGGACCAAAACAGTGCTTATCTCCTTAGTGGTTTATTTACACTGATGACACAGTGGTTGTCAACTCTTTCTTTCTTCATGAGCTAAACTTTGGGTTTCTTTTCCACTCTTGTCTGGAAACATTAAAAGAATGTTGTGACTGAAATCAGCTAAAGCAGAACATTCTAAAAGGACTCCTAGAAATACAGCAGCCTAAATGACTGGTTCAGTCACTGTGCCTGGCTGAATGCATAGTCAAGGTGATCTTATCTCTCTTTGAAAGGCACGATGGAAACAACCACCAGCAACATGAGGGGAAAACCTTGCAGCTTGCACAAAAAAAATCCTTACACAAAACCTTATGCCTACAACACAGACATAGTAACAACACACTAGACTATTAATTCTGATGATTGCAGAAGCACAGTCACTCTTACAACTATTATGAGAGAGTTTGCAAAGAAAGTAAGGTGATTTTTAATTACCTATATGCACATGTATTTATGTTAAGAGAAAATAAGTGGAGAATCAAACAGGAATGGGGGGGAAGTCATATTAACTATAATTACCTGCTTCCCTATTCACTACTCTGGTGTTACACTTTATTCTTTCCACTTTCCCTACACTGAAATGATTTCACATAAGTTTAAATCAGCACAGCAGACTAAACAAGATTCCCAATGTTTTCAGCAATTATAATAATTAAAGATGTCTTTGCACAATAAAGCCATAGCTGGTTCTCTGATGCCTGTCACTAGGTGGATATTCTCATCTCTTCACATCAAATTAAACAGCAAGTTTTTCAGACTCAGACTGGTAGTAGCATAAAGCAACTTTGCATCAATGAATACTACTCCCATGGTTTAGAATAAACTGGTAAAAAAATGGACAGACTGGCAACAGAAGATGCTTAATGAACATCAGTTAACAACAGGCATGCATTTCAATACTCATGAGGGTCACTTGGGTGTCAAGGCAGTACCTCTTGGCCTCTACAACAGATTTTTGTTGCTGAAAAGTGTTGTGCAAGAGAGTAAAAACTCTTTTTCTTTCCAGTTTAAGAGAAGAAGAGTCTTCAAATACACACAGACATACCCATTGGGGATAAGTTTGCATAAGTAGGGGCTGATTCAGTGAGGCGTAGCTGGGCAGCACATATGCAATAGGCAGGCAGCTGCCCATGTACTTTTATTTGACATTAAATCCTGATAGAAGTCATGCAAGCTAACTGGCTGAAACTCCAAGTGTGTATTTTATGGGATTTCACCTGCAAAAAATTGGCAGATGTCTTCAAGTCACGTGACATGACTCAAGTATTGCTCTGTGAGAATTTCCCTCAGAAGGACTATTTCCACTTGGAAAGTCTACAAACAACCTGATTTTTTTCCTAATTCCTCTTCCTTCCAAAACAACAGCAACAAAACAACCACCCCTTTTTCCTACTTCCCCTGAAAAGTTGTTCTCAGAAAAATAAAATTATTTCTGAGATATATATATATATATATATATATAAATTTACTTGCTATTAAAATCTTCATACAAGCCTGCTGGGCATTCAGCTATGATGAGTGACTTTATTGTCACTTCACAGCCACCAATGTAATCTTCCAAAAAACCCTGGCACACGTTGTTTCTGAACAATTCATAGATATGAAGCATTCTGTATGAAGCCCTCTAATCTCCATCCACACTGTGCTTGTCATCCCTCCTCAAAAGCAGCCTCAGCCTGGCCCGCTATCTTCACCCCGTGGGAGACAGTGGGGTGTGGGATGACTGGAAGGAGAATCCCCACAGCACCTCCAGCTCAGAGCTCAGCACACTTAACAATGCTGTGGTGTGAATTCAGAAGTGTTAGTCAAATGCAACACACCCTCTGAGGCCACAAAGTCCAACTGAGGGTTGGCAGAGAGCTCAGCAGGTTCACGATCTGGGGAGGCGTGTGCAAGTTTGAGCTGGGGCTCTCCAGCTCCCCAAAGCAGATAAAATTCTTGTTCCAACAGCACTCTGCCACCAACAGAAAAGAAAATAGCCTGCAGAGAAGATCTCCTGTGTGGGCAGCAGAAAGGCAGCCCTCGTGGCTTGATTCTCAATTTATAGCACCATTGTCTCCAAATGACAAAAGAATGATCAGAGCCATATATCTTTCTAAGTAATCATCATTATCTCTCATTTTTACTAGCAGAGATAAGGAATGTATTTTGTTACCATTAGCAGGAAGATAGGTGAAAAGCTGGTACTGGCTTCTCTTTCTCTTTCCATTGCAGACATAGAAGTTGACCTGGACAGGGCTGGTAATTCTCTGATTTCGGAAAGGGGGGATCTCAACCACCAACGAATTCTGCAAAAGCAAGAAATCAGAAAGTCAAGGCATGACTAAGGCAGCTGAGCTGGGCAGTGGCAGTCACATGCAGCACTGAGAAGGAGGTGTCTGGGCTCACAAGGAGGAACACACTCTCTACAGGTGAACTGGAGAGCTTTGTGGGCAAAGATTCACAGATTCACAGACATTAGGGGTCTCTAACTCAGCAGGAGAAAGGACAACTGCACAGCTGGCAGGTCACCCACAGGATATCTCCCCTAATACAGCTTCATTTGGAAGGAGAATTATGACAGATATGCGATTATTCTAATTATTTCCCTTTTCCACAGTGAAATGTTTCACCAAACTCTGGAGGCTTTGAGCACGCTCGTTTCTGAGGATGGGATGAAGGGCTGGGGAGTGTGTAGATAGATCTGCCACTGTCAGAAACCAATTGCTCCAGCACAGGGCTAAGGAATGACTTTGCTGCCAGGGCATCAGCTTACACCAATGCACAGTGAAATCTGCTAGGACCATCAAAACCTCCCTTGGCACTTTCTGAGAGAATAAAAGGGAACGCTCATCTTAGCACTTGGCCTGCATTCAGCTGAGGTCTTTAAATTGTTTGCCTGCATGTCTCCAGCTAACAAACTGCTGCATGCTCCTGCAGAGGTGGAATAGTGGCCACATTTCCCACTTATATTAGTGGCTGAGGAAGCCACAGTTCCCCAGCCACAGGGCTAATCTCCTGCGAGGGGACTCACGTTTCTTCTGCTGCAGGTAGATGAAAGCCAAGAAAAATGATCAGAAATTGCCTTGGGAGCAGAGGGAAGAACTGACCCAGTAAGAGAGAAGATGAGCAGACAGGGCTGGCCCATGCTGGACAATGAAAAGATATTTTCCAAATGGTGTCTCCTACTTTCAGGATAGCTTCCAACAAAGGATTTTTACCCTGCATTCCCATTAAAGAAAGATTTCCAGGAGGGGAGGCCTAAGTACTTGTTGTTTCAGTGGGGAGACACAGTGCCAAAGCCTTGGAAATCCCTCTTTAGTAACAGTGCTGGAGAAGGCAATATATATTTTTCATCTTGATGCTAAAATATTTAAGGCAGACTTACTGGCTTGCACATTTCTTTGTCGGTTTTGGCTTCCATTTCCCACACATGGTGACCATCTAAAAGACAAAAGAAAAAGATATCTAGTTCCATCCTTTTTTCTTCTCCCAAGCCTACAGAAGAATGGCTTTTGATAAAAAAACCAAAAACCAACACCTTTTTGAAGGGACACTGCATATATGAAAACCAGCTCCCAAAGTGCACTGCCATCACCCAACCAAAAGGCCAACTGGGTAACCCCCAAGAGAATTATAAGTCCACTTTGCTTTTGTGAAGCAGGGAAACACAATTCAGACTGCAGTGGGGAAAAGCCACTGGGAGTTTATCCTCCCACTGGTTTGGACAAAATTAAACTGTTCAACACCTTAGCTTCTTAAATTTGTAGACAAAATTACTTCTACCTGTGAGGCTTTTTGATCACTACCTATGCAGCAATTCATCCTCAACATGAATATTAAACAAAACAAGTGTTTAAGGAAACTCGTCAGCCATGCAGTATTTAATATACTCTTATTAAAGGTATTATATTTTTATTATAATCCTAGTGTGGCTCGTCATAATTCTGCTGCTTGGATCAAAAGACAAGGCCACAGACTGGGAAACACAGCTTCTGTCTCCATGAAAAACATGGTTTAGCCCAGTGACAGTGCTCCTACCTACAGCTTTCTGGAGCTGCTTCTAGTGGTGTGTTGGGACTTCCTAATTTACTATATTTTTGTTTTCAAGCAAACACAGATTTCAGCCACAGCTAGTGCTTCTTCTGGGGACCCATCTTTTGGAAGAAATTGGTTTAGCCCAGTCATTTTACTTATGCCTCGCTGCCATTGAATGGTCAATAACAGGGTTCTTTTTCCTCCTTGTGGCTTCAAAAATCATCACCCAAGAAGTTAGAAAAAATAATACAAAGCATAAGGTTTCCATTCTGCAGGCCTAGAAAAACACAAACGTGTCTGACAGGCCTCAGCAGACTGCAGAGCTGGGCCGTGGGGACACAGGCAGCTCCAGGAGTCCCACCATTGGCAGATGAACTTTGAAAGGGAAATTGAGATATTTTTTTTTTTGTCATCTCTTTCGTATATTTATTGCAGCATCAGGACAAGCAAATGCAAATATTAGTTATTTTGAACTCTCATCACACAGACGTGGGCCTTGCCTTAGAAAAACAGCTCTCGGCAAGGTAGAAGAGTGAATGCACTTTTTCTTCTCTCTTCCCTTTCATGGCCAGGATGGAGGTGACACATTTAGAACAGCCTGATTTATTACAAATGTCTGTAAATAATAATTTTGTGTACAGCTGTCCTACTGGGAAAGGAATGCTGCCCAGGGACTAACTGGCGATTGTTTGGACGTCCAAGCACCCTTTATTTTTAACACGTAGAGAGAAGTGCAGAGGGGCAAACAGCACGGTGGATTTGGCAGGTCTTTTCGTAGGACACAATTAGCAGATCTAGCCTTAAATTTCTTTCTCTGCTTGAAATGATGACGCTGGGAAAGGAATTCCTTTAATCCACACTGCCACGTTCAGCTGGGGAGGGGAGGGAAGGAGCAGCCAGACAGGGCTCAAGTCTCCTTAACGATGCCTTTTGAGAGGCTCAGAATCGAAAGAGAACTCTCCAGAGGACTGGTGATCACAGTTTATCCAACATATGCTTCCCTTGAGCTGTCAGTAGGAAAAAACCCTTGAAATTCAGCATGCCAGGACCTAGTCTGGGAGCAGCCTCCCTTACCTCCCACCCCCTCCCTAGAGAGCCTCTGGAGCCCTCCCTTCCCACTCCCCTCAATTAATGCAATCAGTTGTACAGTAACACAACCCCAACACTATCACACGTTTGCAAAGCCTCAGAACTTCTGCTTTGTAAGGGGTTTCTTGGGTCTTTTTTAAAGCAATCTACAGCTGTCCAGACTGGTAGTTAACATGTGTTCAATTTGCCTTTGTAAACGGATTACCAGAAGTTCAGGGTTTTGGGTTTGGTTTGGTTGGTTGGTTTTGTGTTTTTTTTTTGCTATGTTTAATTTCTGCCTTGCAAGATGAATGATCTGATTCAGGTTTCTGGTTTTTATTTCCTGACGATACTTCAATAAAATTCAAAATGACTCCATCTCTAGCTAATCTTTCAATCACTGCACCCAGCTCTGCCTTTATGCGCTTTTGAAATTTTTATGATGACAAAGAGAGTTTGTTCAGAAATATGTTAAATGCTGTAATCTAAACTATTAGGAAAAGAAAAATCCAGAGCCGTGGCTCATCTTTGGAAGCTCCTAAGAACAATACAGGGTTTCGCTCCAAGAAATTCCCTTGAGCCTGTCCAGACCATTGCTGCTCAGCGACTGAGGGGAAGGGGAAGAGTGGGAAGAAGTAGGGAATAGACAACTCATTAACAGCTAGTGACATTTCATTTAACACAAACACAGAGAGGAAAAGTTGTTATGAAGCAAGAGACCAAAAAAAAAAAAAAAAAAAAGAAAAAAAAAGACAATTCCTCATATTACGTCTGGTGAACCAAGAGGGAAATCTCAACGCCCACGGACTGGGACCAGCTCCAGGAGGGAAACCTTAGACCACTACGTCAACCTTTTACAGTAAACATGTTTTGCAGGTTTATACAGTTCAGCTGAAATTTAAAAAGAGAAAAAAAAGAAAGGAAAAAAATAAAAGGAGGGGGTGGAGAAAGAGAAAGAGGGAGAGAAAGGAATAATAGCTCCAAGCATCAAGGCAATCTGCCCACGCTGGAGAAAATGGTTTTGCCCCCGGTGCCCACAGGCCGGGGACCCCGGGGAGCAGGGGGGACGGGGCTGGAGGAGCCAGGGCTGCTCCACCACAAAAGTTTCCATTGTACGGCTGCCACATCTGCAGCAGCCCGCCTGGGTCGGGGCCCGAGGCAACTCCCTCCTGGCTGCCGGCCAACCAAAGTACACCAGAGCAATTTATACCTTTCCAAAATGCAAATAATTCAAATTACAGACATAACACAAAGCTGAAGCAGACACATTTCAGGCATTCCCGTTAAAGTTTACTCTCTGGAATTACCGTACCCAAATGGGCAGTTGTTAGATGGGGTTGCGGGGAGGGGGCAGATGGAGGCAGGAGAGGAAGGAGAGGAGAAGGAAGGCAGGAAAAAGGGAGAAAACAGCTTTTTTTAAAGGTCTTATTTCATTCCCTTTCATTTCGCTATTTACTTTTACCAAGTAATATGAAGTGTCTTCTCCAAACCAAATGCCTGGATTTCTTTTGGCTTTTTCAAGACTTATAGAGCAGTATTTTGAACAGAAAGACATCTCTTTATATAGCTAGAAAGTTGTGTCAAGGTATGATACTGGGCTTCATTTAGTTTGTGGGGCTATTTTTTTGCAAAACAGAAAAAATAATAAAAATAATATCAATAAATAAGTATATATTTTTTAAGCACCTAACTGAACAAAGCCAAGACTTCACCTGGGGACCAGTGCCAAAGGCTGGATGGAAGAAGGACCCTCTGAAGAGGCATCTCTGGTGAATAGTGATTCCAGGGGAGCAAGAAACTTCCCATTTTACACGGGCTCCCCAAGCTCAATGCTGCACTGACAGGTGGCCATCAGCTGAAGACACCAGGTTCTGAGAGGAAGCCTGACATTTACAGCCTGCCCACTGTTATTTATAGTCACCCCTGCTTTTTTTGGGTGCACTTCACCCCCCGGCCACTCCAGCCTTCCCCTCCCGGTGACACTCGGAGCACCTGGGATTGCTAATGAGGAAAACCACTGTGAACCTGCTGCAGCATGTGGGGTGGATTTGCAGCTTTGCAAAGTATAAACACCCCATTTTAATAGGTGGTGGGTGAATGGGCCTTTGTAGTCTGCTCTTATCAGCCGCTCGCTCCGGCGCTAAAGGAAACTGCGCACAAGTTCAGAAATAAAAATACTCTTAATTCATCAGGGAATTCCCTGCAGCATGAGTCACTGAACGGCTTCCCCACCACACCCAGCTACAAGATTTCCACATAAAAAGGCCCTGCAGAGGCCTGTTTGAACACAGAAGCAGCACTAAAAATTAGCTGTGTAAATCTAGCGGCATCGGCCACTCGCACACAAAGTTTAGCAGAGACCACAAGTGAGGCTTTGCTTCATGGAAGAGCTAACCAAAGACTTTCCAAAGATATTTTTCTACCCTTTCTCCTCCTTTCTCCCCATCAGGACAATTCCTTCAGGATTTCCAAGGCTGGGTTTACCTTCATACCTCAGGGAACTGCAAGCATAGTGCCAGGGGTTCACAAGCTCACAACAGCCAAGCCACCAGCTTCAATTTGATTCAACAACAATGGATGGCTGAAAAGGGAAAGGATAGAGAGTCCCAAACAAATCCCAGGACTGGCAACTCATTGGGGTATAACATCTGGCAACCTTCAATCTTGCCTCTATGGACATAACGGGAGCACTCAGATATATTTGAGTGATTTTAGTTTACTACAGAAGGATAAAAAAGTCTGTACTCTTTAATAGCCCTGTGTTCACTCCAGATACAAGAAGAACAGACATTGTCTAGGATTTCACTGCCTGGACACACTGTACATTTCATACTTTTCCAGCCTGTGGCTCAACAAGAGTTTGACTGCACTGTCTGGACTTTAAATCTGCATTGATATTCATATATTGCAAGTCAGATGGTGAAACTAGCTCGACCCTCCCAAAGGAACCTCCCAGTCCATCAGTGTGTTGTGAGATTACCCTACACAATGAGGCCTGTATCACACCCCAGGTTGCTGTAACGTGTCCACAACAGCCAGGGCACTGATGCAATGCAGCATGATTACACAGTGTAGTTGTGAGGTGTTCTGAAAAAGTTGCCTGCCTTCCCATCCAGCCTGGGTAGTGCAAATTCAAACCCCTTCAGAGTGAAGGATTTGCAAGCTTTCCATTTTCAACACAACCCCTTTTCCCTGGGAAGCACACTCATGGTGCTGACCAATCTGAGAACACATTCAGGAGGAAAAGATGTGTTTCCAGCCAGAGGAAAGGATGAAGACTAAGGAAAGTCTTGTCATTCAGAGTTAAAAGAGTCACCCAGTTTTGTGCAGAGATGCTCTCAGCTTCCAGGCAAAGAGCAGGCTGGGTGAAGTGAGGTCTGTGCCTGGGCTGGCAATGAAAGAGGCAAAGAGGTGGCTCTGCTGCTTGAAGAACAACACTCCCCATGCCACTTCTGGGCACGACCCCCTGGCACTGTCTCAGATATGCATTGGCATGGGTGTATCAGCGACATATTTCACTCCAGAGGCAGCAGTCTTTTGGATCTGGGGATGCCACAAGGAGCTGGAGCACTTTTCTAGGCTGACCTTGCAGGCATCTTGCTGTGAACATTTCTCCAGCTGGATACCAGCAAGACAAATAATCTGTGGGTAGGAGTCTGTGCCCTTGTCTACACACCAATTCACTTCTAAAGATGTTTACAAGGACAGGCTCTGCAGATGAACCAACACCAGCCAAGCCATTTGCCATGGGATATACAGGGAAGTCGCCAGCCACCCTGATCTCTCCTGTGCTCTTCCACTGCTTTTGCTATGAGACCACATGGCTGGGCTGATTTTCACCTACTTGATCTCCCTCTTCCTTACCAGGAAGACCCCTGGCTGTTCTTCTGCCGTCCTCACACCCTGTCATGTCTTTTGGCACACACTAGTTCATGTACAGCAAGGTCCAGGCATAACTGACCTATCTGTATTTCCACGTCATTTGTTTGTCTCCTTGAGACCATTTTTTTTCCAACATATATACTTTGTCCATTCCTTCAGCTATATATTTTTGCAGCATTAAGCTGAATATTATGTAGACATAGATGTGTCTGTTACATATATGATACTCTCAAGTTACTCTTTACCTTAAATATACAAAAACAAAACCAAACAAGAACTCATGCAGCAAACCAGGTGATAAAAACCCAGTACAAACTGTATCTCACAGCACTTTGGCATCTGTGCCAGACATGAGCTTCCTCTCTGGCTGCTCAGCTGGGCAAGCCAAAAACTGAGGGACTCACTTTGCCTGAACAGTAGCCTTTTTAGCTGCTTTTATCACAGTATGTCTAACAGACTTAATTATTCTTAGTTCAAGTGTTTGCAAATGAACTGTAATTTTAGGCCAGGTAATTAAAAGGAGGCACTGTGCTGGCAACAGACTGATTGGGGTTTGTTTTGAGCCAAAACCATTGGAAGGACCTGCCAGATCCTATTTTCAGCAGAATGGAAGCTGGTTATGCAATTTGTGCTCTCTGGCACCTCCCCCTATTCAAATTACCATTGGTCTGAGGTTTTATTTAATAACTCTCAGTACTTCCAGGTCTAAGACACTCAAAGTCCAAGTAAAACTGTAGTTTGACATCCCTGCAAAATCTCTCTGGAGCAGGCAGGTTGAACCAAGAACACCCAGCAGAGCTACTCTCTAGCAGTCAGGACAATACTCCAGTTACATTCGTGTCATCAACTCGTCTTCACAATTTTACTTTCCTCTGGGAACCTCTAGTAGCCTGAACCTGTGACTTTGCAGCTGAAACTAAGTAAAATATTCCTAGTCCATCTTATTCAGTTTAAACTGCCTCATATTTTCTGCAGGACTATTGGAGTAACAAATCTCAGTCAGTTTAAACCAAGTTCCAAATTTTCCTTCCATGAACAATTCTTTTCCTCTGTTTCTGTGCTTGATGCCAACACCACCACCTCTGCTACAGCTACTCCTACTTTCTCATTTTGACTCAAATGCTTTCACTTCTTCCTTTTTGATTATTTTTTTAAGTCACAAACTTAATTTTTTATGTCCAAAACTTTTCATCTTCCAGAGTTATCCCATTATGGCAACCCTCATAACTTTTTTAGCAGAGTCTAACCAATAAGATTTTAAATGGCTTTTTTTCCCCCCCCATCTCATTGTCCCCCTCATGTCCCTGCTCTTGATTCTCTTTGTCCAAGAAGGTTGGGCTCAAACTTAGAGGTCCCTCCTCCTCTCCTCTGATTACTTGCCTTGCAGCAGCTTCCCTGCAACAAGGCACACATTGGAACTGTCTTATCTCTCCAGTCCTCTCTTAAATGTCATTGTACTTTCTCTCACATTGCTCTTGAAGGTGTAATCTTACTCCCTCAACAGACCTAAAAGGAACATGGCTCCTCTTCCCTCAGCTCTCCCCACTCTTCCTGTGATGCCCACCTGAGACAAGAGCTACCACTTAACGAAGGTCAGGGAAGTAAGAGGAGACAATGAGCTGTGCTTCTCCAAAATATTCTCCCTCCAAAAAATCAGCACTCTGGAGGTATCCCCTTGTATTGTTTTACATGGAAAAGTTTTTGTAGCAGTGGGGGCTTCTCTGTGAAAAGATGACAGAAGCTGCCCCCACGTCACAGACAGCCAACCCCACTGGGCTCCAAGATGGACCTGCTGCTCCCCAAGCAGGGTCTGTTTCTCCTGTGACAGTAACTGGTTAGAGTCTCCCTGTCTATATCTTGATCCATGAGCTTTTTCATCTCATTTTCTCCCCTGTTGTGGAGAGGGAGTGAGAGAGCTGCTTGGTGGGTACCTGGCTGCCAGCCAAGGTCAATCCACCACACTCCTTTCCTCTGCTGTCTTTAGGCACTGATTGCTTCATTAGACTCTCAGCTTTCTGGTAAGGGCTGTGAATTCTTGTGTTGGGACAGAGGGTCCTGCTGGGACAGTAACAGCAAAAACTGTCTGAAATCTTGTGCCAGTTATAGAAGTTCAGAGACAAAGCTTTGATTGCACAGATTCAGTCTGGCAAAGACATGAAAGAATAAACTTCGGGCAATCACTCGGAGTTTCTATAATAATTAAAATTTTACAGGATTATTCAGACAAGTGACTTTTAACCAGAGCCCACACGATTATTCCTTATTTCTCTGTTGTCCACAGTAAATATCTCTGATTGATTGTTCTTCTTCTTCACTTTGAAAACAACACCCTGGATGAGGCTTGTTGCCACTGATACCATCTCGTTTATGGCTGCTGGCCCACTCTGTCTTCATCATTCCCAAGATGAGACAGCCAGGAAAAACTGAAACGTGCTGACATTTCCTACAACTACATCAGTACTCCTGCGTGAGCGTGGAAGGGTTCCACCATCAAATCACTCCACCATTGGATGACACTATTAGCCCAAGGATATCTATTTCTGGGCAGTGGCCAGAAACCCCTTCAGCTATCAATACATCTCTAGGAAACAGGTTCAAGTGACCTTCACATGAACTCGGTGCTTCTCTGCCTTTGAAGTTTCCAGTTTATCTAGTTTCCAGAATTTTTAACCTCACTGCGCATGAGTCAGGGTGCAACTCCTCACTGCCAACTGGAAAGTGTGTCCTGAGCTTGGGTAAACACACAGAGAAAGACAAAATTATCTAGTATCCTTCCATCTGACTACAGGGGGAAAGGGAGTTTTGTGACTTGCTTATTTATTATGTGAGCTACAGTATGATTACCAGTGTGAAACATGACCCCTTTTTGGCCAGTTGCCCCCCAAACTGTGACTGCCACTGGCAATGGAAAGAGCAATGGAAAGATCTCTGAGAATGTGAAGATCTTTTACCAAATGGAGCCCTGCCAAGACTCAGGTCACCCATCTCCCCATCACATCACATCACGTCAAAACAGACTCCAAACCCTGAGCTCCAAAGCGTAGCTGAGTCAAACCAAAAAGCCCACGTGCTTCCCCAGTGCATCCATCCTATCCACATGCCATTCAAATGGTTCATTCATATATCATTTTCCAGAACTTTCTTTAAGCTCTCCTGAAGCAAAAACACCACACTTCAGTTACCTGCCATCCAACAAGGCAGGTTTTGCTCACGCAACATCCAGAAAACAGAACTGAATTTCTCAGACTGACACTTGTAACTTCAAGCAGCAACTGACTGATTCTAATCTTTGCCAGTGAAATTTGAGAGGAAGAGAAAACCTGTGAAATTGCTGGAATGGAAACTTAAATGTATCCAGCTTCTTTCTTTTCTATCTCACATTTACTTTGTGCAAACATTTGTCTGAGCAAGCTTGACCACATGGCTAACAGTAGACAAACAGTAAGTTCTTCCATCTGAAATACTTACAGAGAAGTGTGATTTCCATTGGCATGTACAGCAAAAAAAAATGTGGTGATTTTGCCCAGCTATCTTTCATCTGCTCTAGTACAACTATTACCATGCCACGTTACCACCTTCACATTCTAGGAGTAAAATCTGTTCCAGCAGGGAAAAGAAACAGTTTTGACAGAAAAACCCATATAACAAAATACAAACTACAGCAGAACAAACGGCTTGAAGCAGTAGCTAAATCTGAAGAACTCCTTAATAGTCTAAAAATATCCAAAAAGGGAAAATTCCTGGAGGAAATGTTGCTTAGGTTCTGTTGTTTTCTCTTTCAGGGAGTTTCAAAATCTTTGGGCACAGTGCTGAGGATGTGATGCATTGAGGTTACAGATTGTGTAGGTGCTAGGAGCAGTGTTGATTTGAAGGCTAATTATCAACACCTTCAAAATCATTAAGCCTGCAGTTACTCAGAGATACAGTGTTACAGACTGTGAACTCTATCTCCATCCATCAAGGAGAGTGATGCATCTTCAGGGAGGACCATCTGTCACAAGGAAGCTCAAATGTGGGCCCTGAACCAGGACAAAATGGCCCTGAACATTAACAGCCCAGAATCAGAATTTCAAAGTCAGTGTTATTTGAGAAACTATTCTGTAGTTGGGTGTTACATTTCTGCTCTTTTGCTCTTTGAAGCTCTTGCCTTGAGCTCTGATCACTAAGCACAGAATCAAACAAATGGGTTTGGAGCTCTTAATTAACTAGTGGAAAGACACGTTCTGGAGCTTGTCCAGAGCAGGGCAACGAAGCTGGTGCAGGGTCCAGAGAACAAGTGCTGTGAGGAGCAGCTGAGGGAGCTGGAGCTGTTTAGTCTGAAGAAAGGAGACCTTATTGCTCTCTACAACTACCTGAAAGAAGGTGGGTGTTGGTCTCTTCTCACAAGTAACAAGTGATAGGACAAGAGGAAATCACCTCCAGTTGTGCCAAGGCTGGGTATTAGGAAAAACTTCTTTGCTGAAAGGCTTGTTAGCAGTGCAACAGGCTGACCAGGGAGGTGGTGGAGTCACCATCCCTGGAGGTATTTAAAGCCATGTAGATGAGGTGCTGAGCTACATGGTTTAGTGGTGGGCTTGGCAGTGTTAGGTTAATGGTTGGACTCTGATCTTGAAGGTCTTTTCCAACCAAAACAATTCTATGAGTCTATAATTAATACTCCAAATATCCTTTTCTTTTTTTTTTCCCCCATAGCATCTTGCTAATAATGAAGATTTCAGACAGTTTTACCTGATCTCTTAGTTGTGTCAAGACTTGGCCAGATCTCTGAAGTCCAAAAATATTTGAGCTGGTTCCAGTGCCAAGACAATTCTAGCTACAGCAGCAAGGACCAATTTTTGAGCAAAAAGCAATTCTGGGGATAGATTAACTCTTTCAGATCTTAGTGTGAGGCTCTTTTTAAAGCTCCAAATAACACAGGCAACTCTACAACATCCTAGAGTGTGCCAGGAAGACATACCCTTAACTTTCTTGTGCTTTGGTGCTTTCTGTATTTGCTTTACATCTCATCAGTGAGTTTTCCCTTCTCAGTTACAGGTTCTACTTTGTGCCCTGAGTGAAGAGAAACTAAGATTTTTCAACCAATGGTTGTTTTATACCATCATTCATCACTGGAAAATATGGTCTGATGTGCAAGCAATAAGCCATTGACCAAAATCCTGTCAAATAAGGACTCAACACCCAAGAGCTCTTTCAGGGTACTCTAAAAGGCTTGAGCCACTTCCAGTCCACTTCTGAACACTCATTATTTATCCAAAGAAGTGACTTCTACCACACTTAGAGGGTTTCTCCTTACAGAGCAAAGCTCCTCCCTCAGTCCTTCCAGAGAACTTTGCCTTCATCCCTCAGCTGCCTCACTCCTCCTCCTCCAGATGCAAGTCCCAAGGTTTTAAAGCAGTTTTTGCTGTTTTTATGCACTCCTCAGCTGAAAACCAGGCAGCCAGGGGTTAAGCTGAAAGCACCAAGCTGCTGCCTCCCTGCCTGGAGGATTGATTTGATCATTCTTCAGGGATTCCCTCTTGTATGAGTCACTGCTCAGCCAGACTCCCCACACAAGGAGGCCAGGATAATGCCATTCCTCCAGAGGCTACAACAGCTGAGGGCTAGGCCTGATGATGGAGAGTTTAGGACTCATGCTTGGAAACCAGGGGACCACAATGCACTCAGCAGACTTAAAAGAAATTATTCAGTCTGAAAGGGAAAAGAAACAACAAAAACCCAAGCAAACCAAACCAAACTAAACCAAACCCACCACCACAAGCAAACAAACAAAAAAAACAACCACCAAAACCAAACCAAACAACAACAAAAAGGCAAACAAAAAGTGTTCTCAAACTCTTTGCATTAACAATTGCAGACTAGCAGGAATTAAATGAGCTCCCAGAGCCACCCAGCCTGGGGACTCTGCTGAAGTGAGGACTGAAGACACGAGCTGGTGCAGTACAATATTTAAGTTGCATATAGAAGACACGTTCTCTGAGTGCAACAATCCCTGTGATCTATTACTTTGGAATAGCTGTGTTTGGCTGCTACCCACTAAGAACGTGATTAACATTCTGAATTCACAAAACAAAAGCAGGGACAGCAGCAAAACTAATGAATGTCTCCAGCTCATCACTAAAGTTCATAACCAGCTTTCTAAGAGAAAGAGAAACGACGCTGGTGTTCCCTCTCCTGACCTACTTTCATGGCTGTGCAAGAGCTGAGAGGGAAAGAGACACTGCGTGCTGACTGACCAAAGCAAAGGCTGGTAATGCTTGTTCAGTGACATTAAATACACTCACCCTGCTTAAAAACTGAGCCAGAGCAGCCTGCTGCTCAGACAATGATGCATCGAGTCAGGCAATGTGGTGCACAACCACTCTCAGCTAGGAGATGCTGAACACTCTCAGCTTCCAAGGCTTGGCCCCAGCAGTGTTATCTCCACTCTGCAGTACTGCCCTGCAACCACCAACCCACTCTGAGACTACTAAAACCAGGCAGGGCAGTTTCAGATCAGACCTTTCACTCTTGACTTAATGATCTTGTTTACTCTTCAATGATAGCAGCTCTGCTGCACCTGACTCTGTGCCAAGGGGAAGAGCACTAGGGCATCTCTGCTAGTGCTTTCACCTGGAAAGGACACTGGTCCATCCTGCCAACTCGTGTACTCCTGGGAGATCATCCCAGGAGTTTTACAGGGTGACAGGCAAGTCCTTTTGGTCATTTTCTTCCTCATCAGCACAGGCACAGTGCAGCAGAACACTCCTTTGTCTCTCACAGGGTTGAGAAAGTGTTGCTTATATAAATTATTTTCTCTGTGCTGTCTTTGTACAGCCTCATATTCCCTTTCCTCAAGTATCTGCTTGGTTAGGAAGTCCAAGGCTGTCCCTGGTTTGCATTTCTGTCATTTAAGGCTGTAGAGTGAACATCTTGGTGCACTTACTGCTAAGGGAGAGGGTCCAAATCCACACTATGGTACTTGCTGGTGGGTGAGCAGCATCACCATCAGAACTGTTTGGGATGTGATGCTTCCAGACTTTGTCCAATTCAACAGAGGAAGAGGACAGAAAGTAAGTATGAAGGAAAGCACCCTTCAGTGTGGTTTCCTCCCTGTAATGAGACAGACCAAGGACTCTGCTCCTGACATGTCACACTAACCCACTTCTGTGCAGTAAAGGAAGTTTAAATATAGACGGTCACGTTCCTCCCTCCCTTCGAAGAGCAGAGGTCAGGTTTTTTAAATTGCAATACCACATTTTTTCCCTTTTTTTAATAAAACTTTCTTAATAAACAAAAAGGGCATCCTGCTCCTCTCACAGCCACAGGCTGACTGCAGGCAGTGCATCACTGGGGGTCACAGGAGCAGCTCTAACTGGCTCTCGCAGCAGAAACAGGGCATTATCTCCACTCCACTTCCACTTTTGGTGACTTAAACCTCACCAACCCAGGACTCTGCTTAGGAACTTCAGGGAAGTCTTCTGCTCTTCCTCTGAACCCACTGTGCCCAAAGACTTGGATGGCTTTGCCTTCAGAGCCTCCCCTTCTCCTCCTGCCATCCTTGCTGGTGGACACACCAACATGGGAAGCTGGGCTGCACGCAGGAGAATGTTGTGGGAACCTCAGGAACATGAAGGGTTAAACAAGGCACAGTGTCAAAGTCTGGGCTGGCAGCCTGAGGAGAGCCCAAGACTGTTTAAAGTTCTGGGGGAGGGGATGTTCAGCAGGCAGCTGAGGCATCCCCGGCTTGTGCCAGCACCACGGAAACCCTTTCCAAAACAAGACTCCAAACGACCCTTAATGATCTCGTTTTGGAGCCTGAAATTGACTCAGCTCCACTCCCACTGCCTCTTTTCCCGTGGAGGCCACTTGTGTGTGCTATGCACTGTCACCCTGTGCCCTCCTGCTCCTGCACCAGTCCCTCAGCTACCCCCTGTTCCAGCTCCAGCTCTCACTCCCTGCTGCTTGTCCTGCTTCAGCCCAGCCTGAGACCCTTCCCCAGTGCCCCACAGGAGCAGCAGCAGGTGTGGGGGTAGCTGTGTTCAGGTCACCCCTAATCCACAAGGTAAATACGTCCTTCAAATGAACTTGTGTGCACTGGGAGCAAACCTCAGCCAGCAGCTTGGCAATGTCACCAAGTCCTGGCAGCCACAGGAGGAGACTGGGGTGCACAGAGACACCACCAGCAGCATCACTCCCTCTTCTGCATGATACAGAAAGCTTCAGCCTGCAGGCTCCCCAGGGATATACCACCAGTGGCTTCAAAAGCCCTTTTGCAGGTCCCACCCAGTACAAAATCAGATGCCAAACACTGACTGTCAATGTCACTATTGTCTACGTGTAGCTACACCTGCCACAGTGGGAAACCTCAGAGTTAGGCACGGCTCAGATCACTTTCACAGCTTTGCCTAGTGACATGGAAAACATATCACCTGCAGAAGAAAATGTCATTACCAGATTGATGCTTTTATGCTTTGGAAGAGATTTGCAAGCTGGGGAGAGAAAAGCAGTCTGGAGTCTGGATTGAAGAAACATACCTGGCGCTTTCTCCACAAAGATGACTTTAGAGTCTTGCAGAAAGTTGTGGCCAGTCAGGATCATTTTTTTTCCTCCAGTAACAGGAAAGCTGTCAGTACTTTGCTTCTCCACCAGAGGCAGTTCTTGGGCTGATCTCTGAGCTGGAGAGTTAAAAAGATGAAGAATTAACAGAGGCAACCACAAACATACACATGCAAAAATAAGTAAATACTGCATTAATAAGTAATTTAATGCTCAGCCTTATATGAGAAGCTGAGTTTTATATAGAAAAAAAGGTCAGATTTGCAAGAAACATGGTTGATGAGCAAGTAATAAAATTCTTAAACACAGCACTACAGATCCAAAAAGCTCACAAAAGCTTTTTGTGTTTGAAACCTGTACTACATCAAAAAGCTTGTTGTTTTTTTCTTATATGCATTTATTTTAAATCATTTTCTCTTCCATATCTGTATTTTCCATGTGTTTTCCAGACACCTATGACAAGACAACACCCGTGTCCAAAATGTGTTTCAGTCACTATACCCTGCACTGTCTCTTGCAGCAGCAGCTGCCACGGGCTTCATGATCCAGCAGAAGCTCATACTTTTGAGAGAGTATTTCCATCAGAACCCGGGTGCCAAAGCCCATGTGAGTCCATGGGAACAGAATCTGATATTCCTGTGGCATGGATTTTATCCCCCCACAACTGGGCCACGTAGCTGAGTGTGGCTGAGCTTCAAAGGATGATGTGACATTTTCTCCAGGTTACAGGGTTCCTCCTCGTGCCACGTGCACTGAGAAATGCATGGAAGTTTTTGGCACCAGCTTATTCCACATTCTGCAATGGGTCAACACTTTTCTTTCTCATTTTCCTCTCCTCTCAGGAGGCATGTGCCACACTTTTGCCTGTTACACACCCTCAAAACTGCAACGCACTGACACAAATCCAATTGGCTTAGTACTTAGTGGCTCCCTGAGCTTGGCACCTTTGCAGAGACCAGTTCAGGCTGTATTCAAATTGTACCCTATCCTGCTACATAGCAACTGAAATGCTCTCACCAACAAGATGAAACCATGACTCCTCACGTTTTTTATTTTCCCTGTTAGCCTAGAACTTGCCCTTGAGTAAGAAATAAAGGGAAAATTATTCATCTCATACAGATCCTGGACAGGAGACAGGGCTCTCTGCAAGTCTTCCTGTTATAGGTAAGAAGGTGCTGCTATTGTTCAGAAATAACACAGGTTTATCTTGATGTAACTCCCTTCCTGCTGGCAATGCTCATTTGCTTATTTAAATGAACATCAGTGTAGGAGAGAAGCTGTTGCTGTTGCTCTAACAGCATTTTCCTTTCCTACAACTTCTGCCTCTCCTGCAGACCTGGGCAACCAGAGTGGCAGTGGTGCCACAAGGAGACATGGTCAAGCCTTCCCCTCCATCCCCTCTGCTCCTCACATGCAGACCTCACCCCCCCACATACCCACTGGATGTTAAGTTGTTCCCTACTCTGCCAGCATCAGAAAGATCCACTTTGGAATCCCACAAAACATTGAAAAACTCTTTCAGTCCACCCAGCCAACCAAATCTGGGAGTTAGGCTGAAATTCAATTTCCACCACTTATGCCAGAATGTCAAAACAACACAAAGCAAATAGGTTTTGTTCTGCGTGTGGGAGACAGATGAGGCTCACAGAGCAAGAATGATATAGGTGACTTTGGAGGGTGCCCCAGGGTATCTGATAAGAAGCAGTCTGTTCAGAGACCCCAGTGCAGGAATGTGGTTTCTGGAGGTTTTCTGAAGCCACAGGCAGCGTGTGCCAGGGTGACAGCTCTGCTGCACTGCTCCCTCCTTACCAGAGGGGCTGCTGGTTTTTGCTTTATGATGGGGACACAGAGGGTGAACAGGACACAACAGCTGTTCTCCAAAGCTCCTGTATGACATTGAGTCACCAAAAACCAACCTTGTTGCTCCCTGTCCTACTAGCTCAAGCGCACTCTGCTTTCATTTATCACAGAAACCAACGCACAAAACGACTCCTTTTTTTTCCCCCTCCACCAGAGATACGTTGTGTATCATATGGTGACACAGCAAGGGGACTTACAGCACTCGATGGGGTTGGAGGCCACCTGCAAGGAGAGGGTCCTGCCGTTGGCCTGGGGGATGTGCACCCTGAAGACCAGGCGCACGCGGGTGTTCTTGCGCCCGATGTCCGTCTCCCCCTTGCGCAGCTCGATGTCGGAGTTTCGGAGCTTCAAGATGCCAGCACAGTCGATGCTGCCCAGGAGGAAACACACAGCAACTCAGTTCCTTCCCAGGAGACTTCAGGAAGACAAAATCGTGCAGTATTTCCCCTCTCACCTTTATATCCTTCATAAAATCTGAGTGGGATGAGCAAGGTGAACACGGCAGACTTGGTTTGTCCCGGTACTTGCATCCCCAAGTAGCTACACTGGGGCTGGCTGTAGTAACAGGTAGTAACTGTCATTCAGCACACACATATTCAGGATGTTACTTCAGTTCCCAAAGGAAAATCTAAAAGATCCTTCTTCCCCAAGCCACGGTGCTTACAGATTAAGCACAGCCCAAAGCAACAGTGAGATTCGAAAGGGCAGTGAGATGAGAGGGTAGTGCACAAGGTCACTAACCCAGAATGCAGGGTTACACACAATTTCACCTCTTATAGCTCATTTGAAGAAAAATCTGACATGTTTTTTTTCAAGGGAAAAGCCCTGAAAATGCTTATTAATGAGCACAGCTCTTTGTGAGATTGGTTCTACTGTCAACGTGTTTGTATTGGAATGAGCTGGGAATAATCCCAAACTGAGCACTGAGCTGAAGTTCTGCAGGAAAAAAAAAAACCCTAGAAATCCACATTAGGGAAGAATGTGCATTTCAGCAGATACAACTATTACTATTTCTGACTCCTCTCTCCTTTTATTTAACTTTGGTTTTCTCCTGGATGAGTGTGCACGTCAGGATTTTTGTCCAAGCAAATTTCAACAGCGGAAGTTCCCAGAACAAAAGATACATAAACACACCTACACAAAACCCCACTGCAAAAATACCTCTGCTCTGGCCACAACTACAAAGTCTACCTGGCAATTTCTTCTGGGTACTGGTCTCTGACACGCATTTTATTACACTGAATATGCATAGTTTAATTTTATTTTGCAATCAAAGGGTTTAATTCCCCCTCCAGAGCTTTGAAGCTCTGCTCTGAAGCAAACTGCAAACAAGAACTATGGCAGCAAGGTTTTAATCTGTGTTTTTTTCTAATGCATGGATTTCAGAATAACAAAAAGGCCCTTGCTGATATGATCAAAGGAACTAATGAAAGTATTAAAGCTTCTCAACAACGCACAGTAGCAGGTGAAGCCATAAGAATTATGAAATATTTGTATCCACCTCCAAATTCTATTCCAAGATCCATAAGCTATGGAAGGAATAGTGTACTTCCCAATCTCTAGCAACACTTGTAAAATAAATAAAAAGTACTTAATGACAATTAATTCAGAGGTAATAAATTCAGAGAAAAAAAAAGTATTTAAATTCAGGCTTGTAAGGTCATGGACATCAAAATCTGAAGTCTACAGGAGCAGCTAAATGTGCAAAAGATTAAATGTGCAGATGAGCTTCAGCATTTCACTGAATCAAGGTCTGAAAACACAAAGTATGTGTGAAGAAAGTTCTTGGCTCCAAATTTCAAGTCATTGTTAATGCTACATGAGATTTTAGGCTGCAGATGTGTAAGGTTTAATACTCCAAAGCATTATTTGTGGATTTCCCAATTCTAGAGAGAAATGAAGGGAATTCAAGGGAAATACTGGACAGAGTCCACCAGAGGCTACAAAGATGATGAAGGGACTGGAACATCTCTCAGATGAGGAAAGGCTGAGAGCCCTGGGGCTGTTTAGCCTGGAGAAGCCAGAGAGGGGATCTGATCAATGTTTACAAATCTCTGAAGGGTGGGTGTCAAGGAGAAGGAGCCAGGCTCTGTTCAGGGGTGCCCTGGGATAGGATGAGGGGCAATGGGCACAAACTGCAACACAGGCAGTTCCACCTCAACATGAGAAACTACTTCACAGTGAGGGTGATGGAGCCTGGCACAGGCTGCCCAGAGAGGCTGTGGAATCTCTTTCTCAGGAGGCTTTCAAACCCACCTGGATCTGTTCCTGTGTGACCTACCCAGGACTAAACTTACTCCAGTTTTGTAACTTCAGTCTGTAAGTTGTACCATCTTTTCTTCTTAGTTCTAGAAGCTTTGCTTCTAAACAAATGCCATGAAAAAAAAGCTGACTTTTATTATGTAAGTAATAAGGGTGGTTTTGTTCATCTCAAAAAGACACTAGGGTACTTGGAAATGCTCTCTAAGAGTTTCCTTTGACATCCAAAGATAGATTTTAATAAGCCTTGCTCCTTGTGCTAGTGTGTATAGGAGCAAGAGGTGTCATGTTTAGAAACTAAATGCAGGAGCTGAGGTAGGAGATATTTACAGCTTGGTAACTGAGATCCTTATTTTAAATGGCAAATAAGCACATTGGCTGAAACTCTAGAATGAAAGCAATCAGTTGTCACATATATTTGTGAAGTTCACTTTGTTGTTAAGCTGATTAGGGGCGATTTGTTGTGAAGAAACACACAGTGAAGTTAAAAAATAACCGGGTGCATAAACCACCCACCCCAAAACCAACCCACCGAGAGGAAACTGCTAGAAGTCAAGATAGATCTTACACTGCTCTCATGTTGTTCTCTGGAAGGAGAGGGATTTCCAGGACTTTGGTGTTGGACAGTATTGTCTCGTGGCTGGTGGTGGACACGGTCTTCCCAGTGATCCTGTGGACCTGGTAGAAGGCGTGAGGCCGGAGCAGCCGGTCATCTGCTGTCCCAATGAACAGCTGGAGAGTCAGGGGCTCGCTCTCCAAGTATCCATGGAGCTGGCAAGAGAACAGAAAATGCCCCCCCTGAGCACCAGGTATGTAAACTGCTAAGAATCCATTAAACTTTTATAAGGGGGAGAGCCCAATTGGAGGAGAGAGCTGGTGACAGGTGCTGTGTGTTAAATTCCACCTCCCCCCGCCTTCTATTTTGTTGCCTGTAATGTAATATTGGTACAATAAAAAAGGTGCACTGAGAGAATGGCTCATTATCCTGAAGGACCCGAGGCACTGCAGCTGGGGGTGAGCTTTGGAGCACTCCTGCTACATCCACAGGAAATTCGGCCATGGTGTTCAGCAAAAAAAACCACTATGAAGTCAACACTCCCTCCCAGGACTGAGGGTGGCAAAAGTGATGGAGCTTGCAAGTGGAAAGGACAAGGATCATCCATCCCCGAGCTTCCCAGGTCACCCCTCATGGAGCAGCAGGCTGCTGCTCGTGACACATCCCCTCACGAAGTGATTTTTGTGCTGGTAAGTGCCTCCCAGGAGAGAGTGGAGACAGATCACATATACACAACTAGTAGCTCCCCATGTGTGTCAAATTCTTGTTATAATCGCACAAAAATCTCATTGAAGCTATTGGGGCTGACTTGAACCTCATCCATGTTACAGTGACTGCTCTGGTGACAACAAGAGCTATTTCTGTCACAGGCTGGTGATGGAGCAGGAGCAGAGTCTGACCTCATCCCCACCATCTCCTGAAGAATCTACTCTGGGTTCGTGCTGCTGCAAAGGAGAGCACAGGTGGAGCTGTCTGGGGACAGCTCCAACCTCCACAAAGCTGCAGCCTGAGCTGAGAAATGAGCCTCACCAACTGCAGTTATCTCACAGCAGTCAGGGGTGAAGGCTTGGAAGGGGATGCAGCAACCACAGGAGAGAGGAGCACGAGCAAGGTGGGCTGGTCCAGGGGATGAACCATCACACAGCAAACTGCTCATTTTCTGGCAGGTTTAGTTTCCTCTGCAAAGGGTTCAGGTGGGTTTAGGCACAAGTTACTCGACATCTCTGCACCACCAGTAAATCCAGTAGGTCAAAATTAGGCCACTGATCATAAATAAAGACTTGAAAGCAAGTAGTGAAGTCTGTACAAATGTCGATGATATTTCTCTTTGGCTTCTTTCAGTCTCCTTAAATCTCAAAAAGTAATTTGTGGCTTCCTAATAACATAAGACCAATCTCTCCGGGGTATTCTACCATCCGACAGCAGGAAAGCTATTAAGAACAAAATTCCTGAGTCTCTTTTCCTCCTTAAGCCCTGCAAAATTCTGGTGGGGGGCAAACACAGGCACGATGCCTTCCCACTGCTGTCAAACACACCGATGGCAACAGCAGTGCAGGGTGGCACCATTACCCTGGTGACCAACCCATGAGCAAGGAAGGACACTGTGCCTGGACACATCTGCCATCACTGACTGGGTGTACTGCAGATTTTTCACCCCACACTTTGGGCAGAAGAACCAAGAGGAAAGTAGAGGTGCCTGCATTTGTCTGTTTTGGTGTTGCAATCTTTACATCCTTACCTAAAGCACGTGGAGGTCAGGAGGGCCTGGGATGGGAGGGGGAGGCTCATTTCCAGCACTACAGTCTTTTATCAGCTCTGCAAAGCAGCTCAGAGCCAGGGGGTTTGTGGTACCATTCTGGGGAGGTTTCCATATCAGCAATGGCAAATTGCAAACACGTCAGTGGCAGCTTGAAAATCCAAAGCCCTGCCACAGGGGTGGAGAGAGTAAAGAGGAGCCAAAGCCACGTGTTGCCTTCAGCAGGGTGCGGTGGGCTGCACCACCCAGCTCAGCCCCACGCAGAGCACCTGCCTCCCATCACCAGCATCAGTCCTCTGCTGCAAAAAGAGGGATTTCTGGCTTCAGTCCCCAAAAGTGGACACACAGCCCGAGCTGCCAGCAGGGATCCGTGGGGATGCCACTGCCCTGCACATCGGGGCCCCCCCTGCCCCCGAAAGCTCACTACTGCCATCGGTGTGCACGAGTGGGGCTGCCAGGGTGACCTGGATTCTGCCCAGGCTGATCTCACCCGGCCTCAGCATCTCCAGAGCCTCAGTGGAAAAGCTGAGGTGACAGAGGAGACACGAGCTCTCCCAGGGTATTTCTGATCCAGAGAGGCAGGCAGGTTTGGTGGGGGGGGGGCAGGGGGGAAAGTTAAGTATGACACACCAGCTGATTCAATTTCTGTGCACTACCAGCAGTCACTTCTCCCAACTCGTCATGGGCAGAGCTTTTTACGGAGAGTGTAAAATTAAAACAAACACATCTTGAATTACAAGGACTCTTAAGAGGTAAAAATAGCCCAGCGAGTAACCCAAACCTCAATTCAGCAAAAGCAAAATCACACGCTGAGGTACCCATCTGTTTTTTTCTGAATCCAAGCAAAGGGGGTCAAAAAATGTTGGTCTTGCAGTGGGTTCTGCTATTTCTGGCTTTATCTTTAAACACGAACTCGGCCGCTGCCCTATCTCCCAACCTGAGTCTCAGCTGCTGTTTTATCTCCTAGCTGAGTCTCAGCTTGTGCTTTTCCCACAGGTTTCCTACCAGGAGACAATTGAACACCCAAAGTCCTCAGCTTTGCACACCCTCCCTCCCCCAGGAAGCATTCACGTGCTAGAAAATAAATAGCAAGATCTCAGATGCATGTTTTGCATTGGGTTTTAAGGTTTGTCATTTTAAAACCTAATTTATATCTTTTTTTTTTTTTTTTTTTAAAGGCCCTGTCATTTAGTCGTGCTGGGCTTCGTTTTGGAACCATTACCCTCAGTTATTACTCCGACAGCTACTTCTGCACCTGAAGACAAGTATCCACTACAGCCCTGAACAAACAGGAGTTTTCAAGAGCTGCCAAGTGTCAAAACCATCCAGACAGACTAATGCAATCACTATATGGTTGTTTTTCCAGCCCTCCAAACAAGCAAAATCTGCCCTCACATCGCTGTAAGTTTTATGTGGTAGGAGGCATCTGATCTCTGATATGGATTTCCCTTTGAGCTTTACCCACCGCAGCACCTTGTTTACTTTTACATTATGTCACATAACCCACTGTGCCAACAGAAGTGATAAAAGAAAACAAAACAAGGATTAACATTTAAAGGGGCACACAGTGTGGCTAATTTTAGCTTACACAGCCAGCACACGACTTCTGTGACAGGCAGCAGTGGATTTGGGGAGTTTACAGCTGCCTGCAGGATGGGGAAGACTTTGCTCACTCAGGCACAGGGAGAATATTCTGCAGCTCCCTGAAAACACAGGAGAGCTGCAGCACTGGCACAGCAGAACATGAAGGGGAACAGCAAAAGGTAGAGCTGCAGTGCTCTGGGCTGGTCGACTGTCAACAGGTAAAGGGAATAGTGCACAACACAGGTGTGCAATGGGACGGGGGGAAAAGGGAGACTGAGTCTCTCAGTGAGCAAAGCTCTCGTGCATATTTTCCAGGCACGCTCTGGAATACTGTATGGGGTGCTAGAATGATTCTGTTTCCTGGCTTGTGACATGGGATGCATGCGTCACACCCCCTATTTTTATCTTTTTCTCTGTGTAACACAGTCCAAAGCCCTTCTCTTCATAACTCAGCAGCTGAGGAGGGGTGACAAAAGCTGCTCTGGGCTGCTGCATTGGGAATAGAGGATGTGCCCTTCCTACCGAGCGTGCTTTGCTTGGCAATGCACAGACCCGAGTGGAAAGGGCTTTGCTTTCCCCTGCTGTGGAAGTGTCAAAGGACTCAGCTGCCAATAAGGATCAGGTGCCTAATGCTATTTGGGAAGGAAAACTCATTCCAACAGGTGAGGATGCAGCAGTCACCCAGTTTAGTACCAAGGAAAGATGCAGGCAAAACTGAAGGACCCAGAAAACAGCTCTGTGGTCCTGTTCTGATGTGGTCAGTAGTTTGGTTTTGAAGTGAAAGTGGCTCAATAGCCTCTTGCTCTGCCCAGCCACTGATTAATTTGCTCTTTTCCCTTTTGAGCTACACTGTTAAAAATGTCAGAACCGGTCTCAAATGCTATTTACACTTCTATTGTCTGAAGCTGCTGAGATCAAAATCAGAGTTAATCGTGGGCCTGTTTTGCACTCTTCTAGTTCTATAAAAAGTGATGCAGTCACTGGTAATTAACAGCAGAGCCTATCACAGGGAGGCTCTTTGTCACCCTACATCATCTTACGCAAGAGGGAAAGGCTGCAAGAGCCGGGCGATGGCTCCACCACACCAGCCTTGCCCTGGGATTCCTTCACCTCTCTGTCACCACTTTCACAACACCCTGTCCCACCAACGTGTCTCTCTTCTCACCAGGAGACTCAGCACAGGGTGCCAAAGCAAATCCCAGCCTTGCCCCAGGGAGAAACGCTGGGTACCATGTGCTCAGGCTGGATGGTTTCAAGTCCAGGGACCACCTTCCTCCATTTCACCCCTCACAGCCAACATCCAACTGCAAAGCACCACCTGATTTGGTCCTCCTGGCATGATAACCTGAGGTTTATCACAGACCTGAGCATACCCAGACTGCCTGGACTCCAGTCTGGTGCCTGGTGCCTGTCTAGGAAACCCAGCCAGCAGAACTTAACACAGAGCTGAAAAACAAGGAGCAGGAGGTGAGGTACAAAAAAATAAGCAAAACCTCCCCAAACTTTGAGGAATTTTTGCAAACATCAAGTCCAGTAACTATTGCTATTTCAGCACTGGTGGTTATTTCAGAGTCTGGCAGGAAAACTTCTGTTATTTAAGCCAGGACATTAATTAGATGGCTGAACTACCCAGCGTGCTCCCTTCCAAGCATTCCCTGCTTTTGGCACACCAAAGCAGTGGATGAAATGCTCAGAGCTACCTGTCACAACAAGAGGCCCTCTGTTTCTGGAGAGGCTCCTGGAGTTCTGTGTTCTGATGGGCCACACCAGCCAGGTCCACTCCCACCCACACCATGAGGAAAAAAGGGAGCTACACCACCCAGTGAAATGCACTTGGTGGGGGGTGATGGGAAAGGACTGCAAAACCCTACAGCGGTGCACCTTCCAAAATCCAATATATTCCATGTCCACAGTGACTGACTCAGGGCTTAGTCTGTCTCAAGGCATTCAGAGATCCCACTACTAACAACGTGAGGCATGACCAAGGACTTCATATTCATCCTCTAAACCAGCAGCTTGTTCAGGAGACTCTCCAGGCTGCTGGAGGCTGAATCCTTAATGGTAATCATATCCCCCCAAAAAATCCATAGGTAACATCTATAGCAGCAATGTGCCTAGAAATGTGTGTGCCTGCTCTCTGTACGTTTGTTACGTAATAAAGATGAGTAATTACACTCATTGATGCCCTAAAAATAGTAAGAACAGCATCTACATTTTCTGCTGCCAGCAGGAAAATGATGGTCATGCTGCTTGCAGCAGGTACTGCAGAGCTCACACTCTGCAATGCTTTACATGTCTGTCTGTCCCACCTGCATTGCTGGAACTGTTCAAGGAATAACCTGAGTCAGTCCAGAGAGAATCATCAGTGAGACTAAACACTGAGTCTCAGGAGAGGGGTCTTCTTTCCCTTTTTTTCCCCCATCAGTGTTTTGGAATATAATCCCAGTGCTTTCAGGAAGATCAAACAGGATAAAATCTATAAAGCAGTGACATTTTTAAAGTAATTGCTGCTTTTCTCTTTAAGCCAGAGCTTAGGAAGTCACACACCAAATATTTTTATTGCTAACTTTCTCCAGCAGCAGGTCTCTTTTTTTTTTTATTCCTGTTACAGTAACTGCACATGATGAATGACAAAGTGAAACAAATTGTCATGTTTTAAAAATGTACCTAATATACGGCCTCAAAAAAACCCCAAACATCAGGTCAGTGTCCTAATTTTTTAAAACCAAATTGAATATCCAAGTGTTTAAACTCCCAAGGAAGTGCACAGACATTCTGGATATCGATTTTAGCTGTGAGCACCAGGCATGCATAAAAATAGGGTCATCAATCTGATTTTTGAGAAAAGAGACTTATTTTTAGCTACCACGGTGAAGCACTGGAAGACATAAGCTGTTGCATCATGGGTTTAAACAGGAAGAGAGGAAAAGTTGGTCTGGCTGGAAATGAGTGTCATGTGAAGTGAAGACACTGAGGGCAAGGTCAGTAGACCTGGGCATCTATTTTGATGGGCACTGCAGAGATCCTGCTCAACCTCTGCCTGGGCAGCCAATGAACTGCCCTGTGCCCCAGGGTCAAAAACCCCCAGGGACCTGCTGCTGAAGCTCTGGGGGGGAAAAAAAAAAGACAAGAAAAGACACCCCTCCATATCACAAAACCCTCTCCATCTATTCTGGGCTCTGAACTCCTTTGTTAGGGGAGGTTTGAGGGAAAAACACACCCCTCAGGTGCCCCAGGGCAGGGGGTTATAGAGACTCCTCTCCCAGTCTCACAAACTAAACCAAAGGGCTTGAGAGCAAGTGCCATGGGAGGAGGGTTATGGCCTGAGCAGGTCTCACACCACCCCAGACTCCTCTGCTCAAAGGGAAGCAGGGCATCCCTCCTGCAACTGGGGGGTGCACTGTGCACCCAGCCACAGCCAAACCACTCATGTGCCCTTTGTATTTTTTAGATTTAGTATTAGATTTTAGTATTATTTTAGATGTTGGTCCAGAAGGATGCAGGCTGCTGCAGCCCTAGGATGTGAGAACAGAGAATCATAGAATGGAAGGGGCTGGAAGGGACCTCTGGAGATCAGAGTCCAACCCCCTGCCAGAGCAGGGGCACCCAGGGCAGCCCACACAGGAACAGATCCAGGTGGGGTTGGCAAGTCTCCAGAGGAGACTCCAAAGCCTCTCTGGGCAGCCTGTGCCAGGCTCTGTCACTCAGAGAAGTCTTCCCTCATGCTGAGGTGAAACTTCCAGTTTGTGACCATTGCCCCTCGTTCTATCACAGAGCACCACTGGAAAGAGACTGGCTGTGGTGAGGAGCAAAGCTCAGCTCCAGACCACTTGTCAGTGTGGATTCAAAATGGAGGTGCTAAACTTGGATCACTTGGATGCTCTTGTACACTCTGTTCTGTGGTTAAGAGCTTAAGGCCAAAATAAGAGGAGTGGCTTATTCAAAGCAGCAAAGTAGACATATTTCAGAATAAAAACAGAAACAAACCCCACCAAACACTAAAAAACACCCCAAAACCAGAACATCTCCTTAAGAGCTGAAATGACCCTCTGCCTCCAAGACCTCCTGAATTTTTTCTTGCACAGTTAACCATGAAAAGTGTACGTTTTCTGCCCTGTGTGACTTAACACACACCAGCTACCACCCCTTAGACTTTCACTTGCTTCAAATAAAAATGTAACGGGAATTCCTGCAGTTTTTGTGCTACTTTCAACATTTATTTTTCCTTCTAAAACTAGTTTTCCTTGGATTCCCTCAAACTCTGTTTTAAGATTCAAAATGTAGTCAGAGCTGGCCCACAAATAAAAATAAGATGGCTTGCTCCTGAAAAGGGCTAAACCTGGGCAGAGGGGGAGAGCTGGACAGGGGAAGAGAGCAAATGGAAACCAGCAGGAGCGTGTTTTATGTGGCACTTTCCAGTGCTGCCACTTGGATGCTAATTCAAGAGTGCAGCACAAGAGCAGCTGTTCACATCATGATGAATAAAGATCTATATAAAACTTACAGCTGCAAATACGCTGTGAGGAATTATTAATCTTCATGTAATAGAGATGGGTCTACACTCAGTCACTGGCTCACAAGCAATTGCAGTCTCTATCCAAGAAAAAACATCCTTCGTGGCTGCTGGCTCTCAGCACAGCCATGAAATCTTCTTGTCTAAACAGCCACAAGACACTGCTCCCTGTTTCTAGGAAGGATTTTCCTCCTGAAAAATCCACGTATCTAGAAACCTGCCCAAGTCACACTCCTCCCAAAGCTGTTAGCCTGGCAGTGTGACAGAAAAGCCCAGCAGAAAAGGAGTTACTAACAGAATCAGTTCCTCCTCACGTTGAGGTGGGACCTTCTAAGCTCCAGTTTATCCCCATTGTTCCTTGTCCTGTTACTGGGCAGTACAGAAGAGACTGGTTCCACCCCATCCCAGCCCAGCACTGTCAGTACCCATCACTCCTCCAACCCTGAGACACCCCAAGCACCCTGAATGTCACTTGTCACTCACTGGCTCCCTAGAGCTGCAGTCACTGCATGACTTTGAATTCCCACTCCTGCAAATTTGAGGGCAACACAGTTCCCAGCTACCCCCTGATAAAAGGTCAATGCTTTTGGGGTGCTTTTCCTGCACATCAAGAAGAACACCAGCTCACATGGGATGGGGCAACACAATTCCAGCCAAAATACCTCAGGGGTTCAGCAGTAAGACAGCATTAGACCAGAAAGGGTTGCTTTCTCCCAAAGTTTTAACTCTTATTCCAATGACATGTGTTCAAACTGCTACTGAACACAAAAAGCTGGAGCTATGTTTAAAGGCTTTATCTCTGTAAATATTTGGAGAGCTATAAATACTGAGCCATATTCATAATATGAATATTGGACTTACTGTTCCTGTCACCATGAAAATTACTGTAAATACACTTCAAATTCTTATTTTCTCTGACCTTCCAAGAACTCCTTTACCCAGACAAAAAAAAAAATCTTATGTAAGACATCTTGCTATTTAATTATCCATTGGAGTCAAAGGCCACAGCATGGAGCAGGAGCTGAAAACTCAGTGATAGAGGCAGACAAAGCACGTAGAGCACCAGCATGCATAGAGCTCTGTGTCCCAAGTGGGACATACTCCAATCAGACAGTCCATGAGTCAAGCCCTGACTGCTTTCTGTGTCTGGGGAAAGGAGGGAGCAGGCAGAGGCTGCCTGAAATTCTCAAATAAACCTCCTTGCTGCTTCTTCTGCAAGTCACATGGATATCGATGGCTTCCAAATTTCACAGCACCTCTATCTGCTTATTTTTTCATGTAGAAATGAATGATAAAAAGGAAAGCATTTCAAGGCATTTTATAAAAGCACAGAGCAAGGATGGCCTTGTGACTGAAGCAGCAGTGAGCTGGGCACGGGGTGATCAAATTCTCATCTCCAGCTCTGCCAGACAGTTTTTGCTTCATCACAGTTACGTGACTTGATTAGAGCAGAGGAAATTTCATAACAAGTTTTTACTTCTTTCCAGTCTGCTCTATGTTGAATCAATTTGTGTTTCAGCCTTCTAAAAGACAAGCCAGTAACTGTGCCATGTGGCTGGATAACCCTTCCTTCACTATGGACAGGGCAGTGCTCCCCAGCCCTCTGATTCCAATCCTCGTGTGATTTCCACTCACCTTCCTCGGGGAATAATGCAGATTAATGCAACCCTTGTGCTCTCTGGAGAGACAAAAGTGCCATCTGCATGTGTGTGCTCCTCAAGACAGGTTCTGCTCCCATTCTTTCAACCCCCCAAAAAATGTTGTCATCACATACACAGGATTCATAACCATGCTGTTTGTGACTCCTGTCTCAAGCACAGTGTGTTTTGCCAGGTCACTACACATTTCTGGTCCTACTCTCCTTCCACAAGCCACCTTTGATCCACCTGGTCCTACAGCCCCAGTGATGCTGCAGTTTTACCTGAGAGCAAGCCTTCCACAGAAAGCACCTTGATGTAGCAATACAAATAGGTCAGGTATATCTTACAGCTCATCTTCAAGGTTTTGACCTTCAAAAGAGTCTGGTAAAACTCAGAAAAACCCTGAGAGCCTGGATTTCACCCTGGGAGTTGTTTGAGAGCAGTGGTGATGCTGTTGGTTGATGTCACCACAATAAAAATGGATGCAACAGAGCAGACTCTGACCAACAAGCTAACACAAACAGCTCTGCCTGACAGGCCACGAGGGTTAAAATGAACTGAAAAGCCTGTGATTTCCAACAGCAAGTACATAAAATAAGCATGAGAGACTCTTAGATGAGCTTTCTCAACGTACAGGCACTATTTTCAATCGATCCCTCTAAATATTGTCATGTTGAGTAACATTATTTAGCAACAGCTGTTGCACTAGGATTTCATCCAAACACTGACAGGCTAATACCACAAACAACCTCATTTAAAGCCAGTGAGACAGCCAACTAAAATATTGCAAATATTAATAGCAGAGCTTGCCAATAAAAGCTTCACAGAGTAGCTTATCTGCTGCTGCAAATGGATGACACCTTGCTGCAGGCAGCGTGCCCGTGTGCAACTGGAACCTGAGGAGGATGCTGAGGGTAATGCTTCCTCCATCAAAGAGAGGTAAGATGAGTACTGGTGACCAGGACCTGGGTTTTTACATCCAAACCTAGCCAGCATCTTTAGCAACTTCAAACAAGAGGCTGTCACCAGGTGGCAAGACCCAGGCCAGCCTTAGGATTGCCAGTCACTGCTCCTCCCCATCACACTTGGGTACCTAACCTAAGAATTAAACCTTGGTCCTGGGGAACTGGGATGATCTTAAAGCTTGCTGGACCCAGTTACACATAATTACACACAACACATCAAGTCAAAAAGCAACAGGGAAAAGCCAGGTGATTCATACCACCTAACTTGGTAACACAACAGGCTGGAAAACAACAGGGTCTAGTCACCTTGGCTGCCTTCACAGCCAGCAAAATGAGACATGCACGCTGAAGGTGTGACTTGAGCTGCTTCAGATGTTCAGATCAGAGTTAAATTAATAGCTCCCTGAAGTGTATACCAACAAGCCTTCCCCTGATTAGAGGGAAACCAAGGCAATTAGCTCAGTTGCAGACATCTACGGTTAGCCAAATAAACCCAAAATGTAGAATTGCTCCTGCAACCAGCCAGAGACACAGTTCAAAGCCTAAGAGTCCCAAAAAGCCAGGGCAGTGATGCAAGAAAAGCATCTTTCCCAAAGAGAGGGAGCAGAGCTTCTGTGAGCAGAGCCCCTGCAGACACAGGGCTTTGCACTTCACCGTCAGGCTTTTTGGGGAGCTGCCCACAGCTTTTCACAGCAGGGCTATGAGCCCATAACTTGAGCAGTGGCACTTTGCAGCCCAGAGGGAAAAGTCAAAGTCAGCTCCACCACAGGTTACCTTCAGTGCTTCAGCTTCTCCACCCTCATTTTGGGGGGGCCTCATGTACCCTGGACCCGCTGGGTGGGCATGGCTGGGAGGTAGACAAGCAGACCCACCCACAGTTTCTCTAGTGCCTGAAATACAACTAATAATCCTCCCTCAGAGAAGAGGTGCTGCAAGGAGCAAGTCACTCACCTGCAGTGACTGCAGCCCTGGGCCCAGCAGCCCTCCCCATCCCAGCTCTGGAGGACGTGGGATGCTCTCCAGCAGCATCAGGTATATTTTGGGTGGCCTCTCTGTTGCTGTTGTTTCAGAACTGGAGCACATGTTAAAATCTTAACAAAAAGGCAGCACTCTTGCTAATGTTCATTTTTATCCTGAATTCAAACAGACTACACACCCTTCTAATAAAAGAAGAAAGAGTGTTGACTGATAATTGGAGATATGAGAGGTTAAAGCCCCAAATCTCATCATCTTTTTATTTACTTTACTTACTCACGACAGGAGAACAGGAAAATGCTTTTTGCTCATCATAGTTTTCCTAAAAACATCTGCTATTCCATTAGGCTCCTGGGCTAACACTGCCCTGTGACCAGACCTGGGTACAATCTCTTGAGTTTTAAGGGCTTCATTTAGACTAAAAAAAAAACCCCCCAAAACCCAAACCCCTGCTGAGCCCCAGCCCAGTGCCAGCACTGCCAATGCACTGGTTTTGCTCTGTGCAAAACCTCTGCAGCCCCATTTCCAGCAGGGCTACGTCAGTTCACATATTTTCAGGTTTTCCTCACTACCAGGAGGGATTAGAAAAGGAGGCTTTGATGTGCTCAGGACATGTGCTTGAGATTACTTGTGTACCTAGATGCTAGCACATGTGCCTGCAAGTTGTGGTCGAGATTTGTTTGTCCCTGGCAGCTCCATGTTTGCAGCTGTGGGTGGAGCTTGTGGAAAATTCTATTACTGTGTGCTATTTTCTAGTCAATAATGGTCTATAATCTAGATTCAGTAGCAATATTGGAGTCTATATTGAGGAATATTATATTATGGCAGGAGAAGAGATACAACACAATGAGAAAGGCAGCACTGCAAGAGAAGTGGTTGAAAATTCATTAGAAAGCCATTTGGAAAATTATTTTAGGATTATTAAGGATTATTGATGAAAAAAATACCATATAATTTTTTTTTTTTTTTAAGCTGCACAGTCCAGGTCACTTTATTAATTCCTGCTTACAAGGGGAGAGATTTACATATTTTATATTGGTTTTTTTTTCTATTCTGAGATGACAGGCACTATCAAAATATTCCTATACATATGAACACAACTGCTGCACACTGTATTGTGTTTCAACCAGACGAAGTTGCAGGTGCCTTAATACAGAGTTTAGCAAAGAGCAGCAAGATTGTTTTTGGGTTTTTTTCCTTTTTTTTTTTCCCCAGCAAGCACAATCTATCGTAGACTTGGACAAGGTGAAAAACCAACTCACACCACTTCACACCTCAGCACTTCACAGCTTTTAGACGTGCTATTCCTCCCCAAGTCAATGAGAGTTTTACAGCCAAATCTAACTCTTCAATGCTTTGCCAATTTTCTCTGGTGTTTTTCTGCTAGAAACGTAGGCACTTGGTACATATATAGGAGCGAGACTGTATTAAAAGACACAGCAGGTGGAAAATAATACAGCCCTGGGAAGTTTTTGTTTTTCACTCCCCTCACAATCAAAGCTATGCAGAAAGCACAAAGAAACCCAGCAAATAAAGACATTTCACACAGACAAGCACGAAAATCTTCCAAAACAAAGAAAATTAAATTATCTTTCAACTAAAGAACACGCTGCAGTGAAAGACTAAATGAGCGATTCTAATTAAAACCATGCTGAGAAATCTCCTACTTTCCACCACCACAAGAGAAAAAAAAAAAACCCAACCCAACCACCCCAGCTAGTGTTTGTGCATGTGCAGCCACCCTCCAAAACCTGCCAGGCAGCTTCCCAGCCACACAACGCAAGGAGCTGCATCACAGAGTGACAAAACAAACCATGTACATCAAAATCATTGCCTGATGATTTGTCCAAAGACAGAGGAAAGCAGTGGATTCTGGATAATGATGGGAAGCTCAGCTCTAGCATCACTACACCTGCCTCACTATCAAGATCCCCAGTAAAAGCTTCCAAGACACATAGGCATCGAATCCATTAAAGATCAGTGGGCACAATGGTAGTGAAACAAAAGGATGCAACCATTCTAAGGGATCCTGACACCAAAGGAAGCAAAGGCAGAGAAAAAGGAGGGTCCAGTTAACAGCATTCACTTGAAAACCACCATGAGGAAGCAGCAGCACAACCAGAACCTGCAACCGATGCCCAAAGTGCATCAGATTATTCAGGGGGAAAACTTAATGGATCTCCTGAAAAGCAGAAGGAACAGAGTGCAGATTCTGCAACTTGCTCCCCCTTTTTCATGCTATTTTTGGGCAGCTGGCAGCCCCACACCCACACTCAATCTCTTGTGACACCCGTGCAAGGCAGTGAAAAGTCTCCTAATCCAGATTTTGCAGCTAGGTAACCTGGGTGACAATAAGCAACACAATTAATCACCAATTGATCAACATCTCCTCACTTGCTAGAAAACTTCAGCACGTGTTCAGGATTTAATCCCACTTTATGCAAGTTTAAGGATGCACTTGAGTGCTGTGTGACACCATAATAGAAAAACCACTTTGCTCAATCTCTTTTTCCATTCTTTTCTCTGAGTTTCCAGGGAACTGGACCAGCAGGGTTTTCACACCAGCAGGATTACAAGGGAGCAGCTCCCTTTCTGGTGAAGACAGTGGGTTTTCACCAGCATTTGGTAGTAAACTCTGGAGTTATCAGTGTCCCAAAGAGCAAAACTCACCAAGGGGGGACTTTGGTGCTGAGGAACTCCCCAGAGCATCCACACTATGCCTGCAAGTGTTGTCTGCTGCATTGGAAACCCAGGCAATAGGCTTTTCCACCCCAATATACACAACATCAGCATGCAAACCAAATCCAGGAGTTCCTCTGCTTTATTGGGCACTGAGACATTAAAAACAGGTGTTTAAAAAGTGAATTACAAATCTGTCTGCAACCTGCATTATTTTTACCACGTGCAAGTCAATGGATCACTAGAGTGTTCCAACTGCTTCAAGTGAAGCAACTCCTGCTGAATTATTTCTTCAACGTGGAGAAAGTTTATTTGCTTTCACTGCCCTGACAGCACACAACATATTTTACTGGTGTGGATGAATCTAACAGATGCTGTAATGGATCATCTCCCTTTCATGGCATGTATCAAAGAAGATCTGCAGCTATTCTTCACAAGGAAAGAAATGATAAACCCCTGCTCATAACGAAAGCTGCAATGTACTTTGAGAGAGCAACTGAGTAACATGACACCATATTTTCCACTGATTCTGCCTGTTAGTTGGAACAGTGGCTGATTAAAATGGAAAATCTACATTATAACCACATCCACTGACATTCCAGATTACAAGGTATGTTACGGATGTGATTTTTTAAACTCTTTTTTTTTTTTCTACGTATAAAAATTAGAAAGTATAAAACCAGAAATTATTCCAATGGCCTTAACACTGCTGCAGAAGTGATCTGAAATAGCAACTGGCCTCCATTAGATCTTCATATAGAATGCACACACTATAATTTCCATTATATGCATGTTTTCTGTAATTTGGAGTACCAGGAAATCATAATCATAAATTAATTTAAAAATCATTTTTTTCCTGAGATATTACTTTTAAGAATAAAGGACAGATGTCTAGTTACCAAAGCAGACTTGTAAAAAATTAATCACCTGCCTCATGCAGGTTAGCAGGGTTTGGCAGGTAGGTCAGCTCAGCTCATAATGAGGCATCTGGCTTTTGGTAAAGCTGCATTTCAATTTTAACCGTGTTTCATTTCAGCTTTTGGGCTCATGTCAACATGCAATAATCTGACAAGTCTGGAGCAGATTTGCTGATGGGTAACTTTGGTGTGGGTCTTCTAAACTAAGTCGAGTAACAACCGTGGTTCACACCCAGCCCACAGCCTCACAAATCATCTGAGCCTCCCTGCAAAGCCACTTTAAACCCAGTCCTCAACATCTTACCCATCCACAGCCTTATTTTCTTACAAACAGCTCAATTAGAGTCAGCAGACTCCCAAGTACAAGCTTGAATTAAGCAGGCTAAGCTGACTTGACTTCAGGAGTGCCCTAATACTGCTTTGAATGTGGTTTGGGTTGTTGGTTTGGGGTTGCTTTTTTTTTTGTTTTTTTTTTTTTTTGTAACTGAGGTTTGGTAATTTGAGGCAAGCCAAAGGTCTACCCACAAGTGCATTTTTCCTTAGAAAAGGGGGTACCCATTTGTAGCTCTACCAGTAGCCTCTTCTGGCTAACCAGAAGCATCTGCAGCTCCTTCTAGGACACTGGGAGGGCAGAATTGCTGCCAGAGCTCAGAGAGGGCTGCACAACTGTGGCCTTGGGATGCTGTGACTCTCACCACTTCCAGATGTTCCTCCCAGAGCCTGCATTTCCACTCAAAAGGTGCTTCTCCCACAAATTTACCAGGAAAAAAAAAGGCACCACCACCACTTGTCCTTGGGAGAGCATGATCACCATGCAGGGGCCATTTTTAACGTGACTAGCTCAGGCATTCAAATAACATTCCCAAAAGACAAAAAAAATCTATTAAGAGCATGATTTAAGCAAGTGCCAATTTTTCTTTTTACATTATGACCTTTTTTTTTTTTTTTTTTAAAGCTTTCAAATGTGCCAAAACCCTCAGGAATGTCACTGGCTGTTGTTTTTCTCTTCTTGCATCACTTTAACCAAACTGTTTCTTTCTAATACTGTTTTAAAAAGAAACAGAAGGGAGAAGAGATCACTCTGGGCTCCTGAGCAGACCTTGACAGACAGTGCAAAGGAAGGAGCTGGGAATATTTAGCACATTTGCAGCAGCCTCACTACCAGCACCACAAACACCTTTGCTGGGCTGCTGTGGCTTGTTGCAAGTATTTTGCTAGCACAGTGCTGCAAAGAAATCACCTATTCCAACTGCTGATTATATTAATTGTTTGCTTTCCATCTTCATTGAGCACCATCCACTGACAGACACTCCCCAGGCCCACAGACACACTTGCACTTTATTTAGTTATGTTGAAAAAAACAAGGCAAGGGGGAATTTTTCTTATCTTGCCTGGGACCTGACTGCATGTGGGAAAAAGAAGGGCAACTTCTGGAAGGGAAATTCAAAGACAGAGCAGGAGACATGGCATTTTTTTTTTAGCAGGATTGATGCAGTATTAAGCAGGGGGCAAAAGGGATGGAAAAGACAAGAACATAGCACTCATCAGTCAAGAATGAGTCCTCACTCCCCCCCTGGAGAGCACTGACACATATTTTTGAGGTCTGCTTCCAAAATAATGATGAATTGCCCTTTCAGTCAACGTGCAGAAAACACTCTGTCCACACTCGCCAACATTTCACCGACTGCAAGGATGCAGCGTGAGACCTGAGGACAATGGAGATGAGGAAGAGAAGAAAGGCTACTACATTTATGTCCTGCCTCTCTTGGTCTTGCAGACACTTCCATCCCACTGTTTCTGGTCACTCAGTGCATGCTGATGGCCACCAAAACCAGCCTGAGAAGGGAAGCAGAAGGGATGGCTCCGCGAGCAGCGGTGGAGATAAAGATGACGACGCTGCTTCCTTCCTAGGTCTAGCCCACAAAGTCTTTGCCTTATCAGCCACCACCAGAGGACAGCTAGAAGATACCCCAAGTAGCCAAAGCAATGCCACTGACTCCCTTGTCTCAAAGGACAAAGCAGAGAGGAAACCAGAAGAGGTCAAGGAAGAGGAAAGCGGAGAGCTGGCCATCATCCTCTTTCCCGAGGGAACAGCAAAGGAGTGGGAACACTTTCCATCCCCTCCTCCCTCACGGCTACCACGAACTGCTGCTTTGCTGGCAGCCAGGGAGTCCAAACTGAAGGGAAACCTTGGACGTTGGGCTAAACCCTCAGGGGCTGGAAAGGCAGATTGAATGTCTCTGATTCTAACAGCCGGGATCCGTACGGCGGTGCTGGCCGGGCCGAGCGTGGGCGAGGAGAGCAGAGAGAGCAGCCATCCCCCCGAGCGCTGGCTGGGGGAAATTTCATTTTTCATTTGGAAAAGGGTTGTTGTGCCAAACAGCAGAGGCCTGTCCCCAGGACTGCTCATAAATCAGAGCTGGAGTTACGTTTGCAGGGTCATGAAATCTTCGCTGGCTGACAGCGTTCACTTTTCAGAACGGCTCCCTTCTGGACTTGGCCCTTCTGAGGGAGGCCAGGAGCTACCTATGCACAGGGCTGTGCTTGTGGAGCTACCCCGTGGTAGCCAAAGAGGAGAAACTCCCCCCCCTTCTTCCCAAATTACAATCTTCTAATGATGAAAAACCTTGATAAAAAGCTTTCGGTGGGCTTTCTTCCATTTGTTGGCTTTATGAAAGCAACAGCAGCCTTAAAACATCTGCCAAATCATTCAACTTTTCAGTTTTCATTATCTGTCTGCTAGTTTGAGGTTATAGTTTGTTTAACTATACAGATGCAAGAAGTGAGAAAGCCATTCAGTTAAGATTTATTCCTAAGCAGGACTGGCTGTCTCAAGCCAGGCTATAAAACGTGGGCTCCCTGTCTGCTCTGCTGGATGGTTGCATGGCTTCGTGCTATTAATTGCAACCTGGCTAACAGGTGCTCACCAATGTCTTTACACCCTCACCATAAGAAAGGATTATATTTCCATCTGGTTAAAAGGGTTTCTTCTGAAAAGAATTCAAGAGCAGCACAGAGAGGAAGTCCACCGTGGGATGACAAGTTGAATCACCACTTACTAACGAGAATATGCCCTGTTCTCTGCTCTGACAGCCCCAGAAAGGGAAGGGGAAAGCAGCTAACACAGTTTTTCCCACATCCACTCCTCTTGGTCAAGTGTCAGATGGCCATGAGCTGGACCCAGCAGGGACAGCTTTCCTTCCCATTCCCCTGACCCCCCAGGCAATGGTGGCAGCCTGTTTTTCCCAACAGGCTTGCAGCCACTGGGAGACCCCTACAAAGAAAGGCAATTTTGCACAGACTGCAGGTAAATGATAAGTTCTCTACTGTGTACTTTCAAATTAATCATAGGTTCACTCCTGCTGTGCAGCAACAGAGCATGGCTGTGAAGGACTTGCCTCACTCTGCCTAGAAGACCCTTCCTTATCCCTTCATCTCCTTCCCATCATCAACAGGTAACACCCCTTTCCACTCTTTTTCATTAGCTCTTCATTTCTGTCTTCCCTCTCTCTTGCTTTCAGCACAAGTGCACAACTCTATTACCTCACTTTATTAATTGCTTGTGAAGCCAGGTGCATGAGAAGTCCTGCACGAGACTGTGATGTTAGAACATAAAGCCCCAGCCTGATGCAGCTCTCTGGACTCACTGCTGCCCTTGAAGTTACAATATTTGATGGACGTGGCTTTCTGTATCCCGAGGGGCTTGCAAAAAGGTATTCATAGCTCTTGGGTCTGGAAGATGAAAGCACTCTGACAGATACCTGCAGTGGCAAGCATCTGGACCTGGGCTACTCGAGCTCGTTATCCCAAAGCAACAAAAGCAACTGATCCATGGGAAGCAAAGGATAACACACTCCACATGTTACTGGGATGCACAAACAGCTCAGGGGCATGTTGGTGCCTAATTATGGTGATGTGGAGATACACAAAAACACTGAGGCAGCAACTGCTTTGGAGAGAGACAGTATGACACGTATTAGTCATAAGGGGATTTAAAAATCACAACGCATGCCTCAAGGCCTTTGAAAATCAGACCCAAAGTGCCTACTTGAGATCCTGTCAAGAATGAACACACCCTACTCCTGTGAGCAAGTCTCCTGGTCGTGATGAGCCTTTTGACTGTGTAAATCAGTAGGCAAAGCAGTGTCTTTTGCCTGTAAAATGAGGGAGTTCAGACTATTACCTGTTCACAGGCTCAGCTCGAGTTCTGTGTTGAAGTGCACAAGACATTTTCAGCCTCTGCCACCTCACTGCAAAGAGATACAGGGAAAGGCAGGACAGCACTCACTCATCTTCAATATTAACATTTTTCCAAGAGGAAAGCAGATTCTGGCTAGTACCAGTTACCTAGATAAAAAATGAATACCCCTACAACTCCTTTTCTTCCCCTTTTCTAACCAATTTATCTACCTCATGTCAAGAGTGATGTTGAAGAAAATTCCTGGCATTATTTTGTGTCAAAAAATAAAAAAAAATTAAAAAATTAAGACTTCTGAAAGTGCTTACTAGACCATTCTGCACATTTGAATCTATTTTTCACCATTTAGTCCAGTCTTCTATGGGAGTACATCATGCCCTTTAATTAAACATTCTTGAGTATTTGGATTTTATCTCACAGATACACCGCACCCTGCTTGTAAAAATTCCATCTCAGGCAGCCAAAAAGCTTGACTTATTCCAAAGATGAGTTATTAATTAGAATTTCTATAGACCATAGATTTATAATCTGGTGCCATCCCTCCCCACGGAGCCCAAAGTTTTATCTGCCAGATTACTTACCTGCAGCTGAAACAGAGCCATGGCTGGCTGGAATGCAACCCCCATCTCCTGCAACTCCCCTCACCACCACTCTCCAAACAAAGAATGGGAGATAGATCCAAATGAAGGACTTTTTAAGATGTTCTGGATGTAAAGCCCTTGAATTAAATTCACCTCACTTAAAATAGGAAAATTTTTTTCACAGTTAGGGTGCCAGAGCCTGGCACAGGCTGCCCAGGGAGGTTGTGGAGTCTCCTGCTCTGGAGACTTTCCAACCCACCTGGCTCTGTTCCTGGGTGACTTGGTCTAAGTGATCCTGCTCTGGCAGGGGGGTTGGACTAGATGATCTTCTAGGTCCCTTCCAACCCTTGACATTCTATGATTCTATGAAAATACAGCTATAGCTACCCAACTCTTGTTGGCTTCCTCAAGTCCCCTTGCTTTTCACTCTGAGAAATCCCCACCCTAGTCGTGAGCAGAAGCAGAGGTGCCAGCAGGATGCTACCGAGCATCGTTTCACTCCCCGCAGTGGTCCCAGGTCTCACCCTCCCCTGCCATGCCTCGCAGCCTCGTAACACCCAAAGCCAGCTGGGGCACCAGACCCGTTGTTGAGTCAGAGCAAGGAGTACCCCGGGCTGAAACCCCCCCCCGAGGCGATGCCAACTGGCAGAATACCTCCCTGGGCACAGGAGTAAAAGGCAGTGCCAGCCGTGAGCTCACCAGCACCGCTCCCCAGCGCTCCTCTCTTGCCAATCTCTGCAGCACTCGGAGCTCACTAGGTGCGCCGGCTCATCCCACTCTCAAAACATGTAGCAATCAGGAACAGCGATAGCTCGGGGCTGCCGCGGCAGCCAAACACACAAACAGGCTAAGGCAACACGTGAGAGAGATGAATAGTGCGTCCCGGGGCTCCTCAGCACTCAGAGGCAACTGGAAATGCTCAAAAGCCTCCTGTTCCTGACTGCAGGAGAGAGGGTGCAGCCATCCCGCTGAAGGAAATCCATAGGAAATCCTGCTGGCATGAAATAGACGGAGAGTCAGCAGGCAGCAGCCTCCAGGGAGCAAGCCCCATGCAGATAGAGGGTGGAGAGATAAGGAGTCTTCCAGCACCGGGCTGGGGCAAGGCTCTGCTGCTGTAGGCAGCTGCCAGCACCCACCAGGCTGGTCCCTCCTGAGCTCCCCCAGCAGCTTGACACACTCAGCTCTGCCTGCCCTCTCCCAGGATCAGGTTTGGGAGAGGAGAGGAATCCCAAACATCAGCCAGTGTTCAGCAGGATGCCAGATCCCAGTGCAAAGCTCTTCAGCTTTCCCTGTGGCCCTCGCCAGCTCCAAAGTCACCAGCACAGAGGAGCCACTAGAGCCAAGGAAAAATGATCTCCAACCTTGGACTTTATGTTGCACCCACGAGAGACTCCTGCCCTCCTACAGCTCTTCTTGTCCAGCACTCTTGCCTCAGAAATCTTTTGATTCTTGGACCTTTCATCACCTACACAAAGAGATGGAACAGCAGCAGCAAGAAAGCTGATGTTGCCTGGAAAAAGAAAGATAAACATGCTCTGGCTGCAGAGAAAGCAACCTCCTGGCAGATTTGCTAGGGAACTGTGCCATGAGCAGTGGATTCTTTTTTGGATTTACTTGTCCTCTGCCTTAGCATGGCCTCCAGATATGTGGAGGTATTGGTGTGAGAAAATCTCCTGGCTTGGGAAGCAGGATGCTAGTGAAAAGGGGGTTGAAATGGAGAAGGAAGAGACCTCCTCTGTATTCTTCTCTTGTTGAAGGTAAAGGAGAAGAGCTTTGACAAAAGCAGAATTCAAGCAAGGTCCCCCAAAGCAGCAATATAAGAAATACCTGACTGCCCACACAGGGGAAAAAAATAACACAAAAGGGTAGTGAAGAGATGAGAGCAATTTCAAGAAGGGATTCCACGAGTCAACACAAATGAATACACTGGGAAATGTTAGTCAGAAAAAGTAAAGTCAGAAGCTTTTAAGTATTTCCTCAGATAACTCTGAGCAGGATGGTAATGTCAACATGGAAAAACCCTCTTCATGTTGCTGTTCTTTTTGAAAAGAGGGGTGTTCAGGTTGTAATAAAGGGATTAAAAATACATTAATCCTTATTAAACTGGTAGAGCCGACTGACATGTCTAGGACTGGCTGCCTCCCCTCTCCCTTGGTGCCCTTCCACACTTTCCTCTTTTCTGACACTTGTGTTTGGAAGCAGCTTGCTCAGTCCAGACAGACTGGGACAGGGGGTGACAGGGGACATGTCTGGACACATTTAGCCCCATTAAATGTTGGCATCACGTTCAGCCTTTCCAAAAAGCACATAGGAAACTTTATAACCACCAGGCTGGCCACTGTGAATTGATGCCTCCCCATTTACATTTCCTTGCACCAAGCCACAAGCAGAGTAGGTATTAATTGTCTGCCACAAACCCCTCTTCAATCCCATTCATAAGTGTTCTGTTAAACCTTTCATCTTGCAGCAGATGACTTCCATAATCCCATGTCACTGATGAGTTTTGGCAGAGCCAGAGTGAGCTGTGCTTGCTGCTGACAACTCCTCTTGCCTTCCCCCACCAGCTGCCTCAGCATCCCCTGCTCACTGTCACCTCAGCCTCGTGCCACTCCTGCAGACCAGGGCTTTGCAAACAGGGTTCTACAGCAAATAACCATGCACCAGCCCTGCACATGTGGCCTGTTCACTGTGAGGGTGCCAGAGCCTGGCAGGGGCTGCCCAGAGAGGCTGTGGAGTCTCCTGCTCTGGAGATCCACCTGGATCTGTTCCTGTGTGGGCTGCCCTGGGTGACTCTGCTCTGGCAGGAGAGCTGGACATTATGATCTTTCAAGGTCCCTACCATTCTGTGATCATCTGGAGTCACCCAGCCTTCCAACAAGCTGCTGCTCCCATGGGAAGGGCTGTGGCATGAACCCAACAGTGTGAGCACAGCAGCAGGACCTGCCACCCTCCCACAGATCAGCCCTGCCACCCGTGGGTCCTGTGGCATCCACTACACAAGGGGGTCATAACCCCAACAGAAAGCACTGGAAGTTTAATGTCTGAGTAAGAAAGAAGCAGCTGAGGAGGGACAGGCACAGTTGTCTCTCTCCCATTACTACTTCTAAACAACAAGATCTTGTTCTTCCCACTCCTGAAAAAAGTCCTTTAAAATGAATGAGACTCATCATATAAACCAATTAAGAGTCAGTTTACAGTGTTATTAAATGCTTTATGTACAGTAACTGAAGAGTTTGGTAGAACAAATGAATCTAGATTCAGACCTCAGATGATTTCCAGAGAGGCTGGAAAGGTTCAGGGAATTAAACAGAAGGAGGTCAAAAAGCCTCACTTTGCTCAGCATTCACCATAACATCCAAACCAGCAACACACCTGCACACCACTGCTGCAGCTCTGCACTCCAGCACGTGTACACAGCTCTGACTAGACCTCAACTTAAGGACTAAAAGTCCCAAGGCACATCTTGATCCATCCACCTGAAAACAACATTCCAAGGCAAACTCACGCACGGTCATCTTTGAGGACAGGAAAAATTAACCTGCCACTATTTGGTTTGGGAGAAGAAAAGGTGCTCACCACGGAGCAATGCACTAAAGCACCTCCACTGTTTGTTACATGCTTTGGTACCTGCACAATAGGGTGGCCCCCTGCAGATGCCTTCACAGCCCCTCGACTGCCTTCTGTCTCGTAATGAGCTCGGTGGTGGGATTTCGGCTGCACTTCAATCCGCAGTTCGTAAGGTCCTGAGTGAGATGGCAGCTGCCAATCAAGGGCAGGCAGGGACGGGCTATAATGGAAAGGAAAACATATTCAAAATTAACATCAAGTGCACTACAAACCACAAGCATCCAGCACTGTTACTTCAGAGACTCGTTTCACAGGTCATCCTTCACCATCTTACATTTTAAATGTCGTCAATATGGACCACGCCGTAATGGAGGGAATTTAGAAGGTAATGGTTATTTGATGAAGATTTATGGGTTGAGCATAGCTGATGGCCCAGATGCTGCTATCTGATTTGTCAACAAAATGGGAAAATGTTAAGACATAGCTTAGAAATATCTTCATATAGCAGCTCTTGAACCAAAAGGAGAGAAGTAGGAAGAAAAACACCGAGGAACGTAAGGATTTCTGCTGTGAAAGCAAATGCCAAACCAGCTCTGGGGGAGTTCTGCATTTCATTAATTCAATGGATTGCAACAAATCTGCTCAAGTTCACAGGTGGCAGAAAGAAGCAGCCACTTCCCAGCTTCCTTCCCAACACAAAACACCTCAGTCTCAAAAAGAAGCTGATCACTCTCTGGTTCTGAAGTCAGAACTTGCATACAAATCCTATTAATGATGACACACCAGCCCAAAGAAAATCCAGCTCCTTCTTCCAGCCCTCTATTGACTCTGCAATTAGCTACAATATTAAGGACTCAACACCATCACACAAGCAAGCAGGCATGGTGGGGAAGTGTCATTCTTAGAAACCCACTTCCAGTGTAAAACCACACTTGAAAATAGTCAGGAGAGCTCAACTATAGGAAATGCCAAGCTGATGCATTGGCTTGATGAAAAAGAAAAAACCCCAAACAAGCACTGTAGAAACAGTCAGCCTGAAACAAATTTATTGATCTTAAACTGGGAGCAAAAAGCTTCATGAGGAGAACACTGATTTTATGTCTAGAATCTGTTCTTTCCTTTGGTGAATTCTCACCAGGTGCCTTTACAAGTAGTTAAGCAGTAGTGTGCACCCCACCCTCTGACATCCAACTTCACTGCCCTGGTGCAAGGATGGTGTGAGCAGTGTGAATCAGAGCTGCAATGAGCTGGCTGGGAGGGAAAGGATGCAGAAGAGATGCTGCACTGGAAATGGATGTTACAAGCACATGCTCAGCTGGAGACTGAATACTCCATGTAACTGTCCCAGTGACCTCACATCATTACAGCTCTCACATTCCTAAAGCATCCCTGCTGTCTCCCACTGCAGGCCAAACATTTTAAGTAAGCACTTGCACCAGGTTTTTCTTGCTTTGCCTTATTTAAGTGCTTACACAGCCCTTTATTCCTGGCAAATTTCACCTGTACCTGCTGGTGCACGTGTGCACAAGCCCTGGTGAGTGTTCAGGTCGTGCACAGTTTCTCTACATTATCTTTCTTCACTGCATACAAATGTTTGGCACGTGGTTTGAATGCCTATAGACATGCCCTACATGCATCACAGGGGTCAGCTGGAAACCATGAAGTCCCAGCCCTGGATGAGGACAAGGATCACCCTCACTCCCTGGGCACCCCCTGCTACTCCAGCACAGCTTTCTTAGCGAGTCACAGGTTCCAAACTCCCAGCTACTCTGCTCTCCAGTCCTCAGGACGTGGAGCATCCTCAAAAATAAGGGAGAGGGAGAGAGGAAAGTAGCCCTAGAGCTCCCAGCTCAGCCCACGTGAGAGATCAGCCAAAGGAAAACTATTGCCTGTGAGAGGGCTCCCAGCTCCTGTGAACATCTGGATGCAGCAGGAGCCAGTGGGACACTCTGCAGAGGCTGAGCCCTGCCAGGGACAAATCCTAAACTGGGCTACTGCCCTCCCAAACACAGGAGCCCCAACCTTGGCCAGAGGCAACATGTCAGAATTCTGAGGTCCTGGGCAAGCCTTGCCCCCCAAATGGCCAGTGTCCAACTCGGGGTTAAGGAGAAACTCTTCTGCTACTAGATATACAAATAACAAAGAGATTACAAACAGGAACACAGGCAATTTGGCATTATATATAACTACTATTCTTTGCCTATCATGTTAGGTACACATACTTTAGTCTGAAAGTCTCAAAAAAATTTAAAAAAAAAGTCTGGATAAACCACATTTGACTAATGATAAATGACAGAGCAGAGCAAAACAGCTGGGGCTCTCCTGGTGATGATCTGCACACATTTTTAAACAGATGTTTCTGGGTTTAAGTAAATTCTCACTTGATGGATTTTTTTTATTTTTTTTTTTGAGGACACAACATCTATCAGATTAGAAATTTTTAACATCTAATTAAATAGGACAACTCTGACCAGCAACATGTAGCTGGGAATTATTCTCTTTTTTTAGTGTGTTTTTTTTTTAAAACTTTCAGATATATAGAAGTAATAATTCCATACTTAAATACATCTCTTTAAAAAAATGAACAAACAACAAACTAAGACAAACTTCACCAAAAACTCACATCAACACCTGAAAAAGTCAGTATAATTAAGCTGATGTATGTTCTCATATAAGGTTTGCTGTTAGCCTGCAATCTATCAGTGAAATTCCACAATACCACCTGCCCAACTATAAATTGACAATTAATGGCAGTTTTCCTGATAAAGGAAGCAGAGTGATGTATTTACCAGTGTCATGGGCTGGGGCTGTCAGAGCCATTTCCTATGTTATCTTCATCATGCACTTAATTTCCTGTGGCTAAACGTGGTTAAAGGAAAAAGTCACCAAGCAAATGGTGCAGTGGTAAAATCAAATCTGGCTGCTGCAAATAAACCTTATCAATTTCCAAAGGCTCAAACTACCTCATCTAGGCAGCATCACATGGAGGGGAGAAAAGCCCCTCGACAGGGGTCAAGAAGAGACATCAAAGGTCTCCACACAGTCTTCCTTTCAAATATACATCAGTGTATTGCCCTCAGATCGAATTTTCCACCAGCTGAAAATCTCTCCCATTCCCTTCTATGTCAAAATAAATCCAACTTCTACATTCTGTAATGAGAGAGGGTTGTTTCAAGGCGAGTTCACAAAACCTGGTGTTAGGCTGTAGAGAACTTGCTCAACGTAACTCCATCCTACATAAATCAGATTACAAAACAGATGAATAGTGATTTATTTTGCATACACCAGATACACAATATGATTAAATCAAAAACAGATTATCCAGTCTGGCTGACTTCTGCCTTTAGCAGAAAGATTTATCAAGTTACAGAAAAAAAAAAGAAAGAAAAAGATACTAAGCAGCACACTGGAATACAGACAGGGAAGAAACAAAGCCAACCATTTCTACTCAACTTTGGAAAGGTGTTTGAGCCCCATTTTCACATGGCTGCTATTCACTTGGGAATTAAATGATCATTATATTAAAAAAAATTATTTGATGCTCAAGGGCACCTGAAAAAAAAAACCCCAAAATTTGCAAATATCTTTGTCCTTAGCTAGGTTGAAGTACCTAAGGAGTCAGGACAGCTCAAAGGGCCAAGCACCACATTTTGCTGCCTACCCCAGCTGGCTGACAGTGGAAGGGCAGGATGGTTAAGTGTGTCCAGCACCAAAGAAAATGATTAGAAGGAGCATGGCTGAGACTGGGTGCTCTGCACTAAACTTCTTTTCCATAACTGGAAGTCTTCTTTTAGCAACAAAACCATAAACCAGAGAAACCACAGGGCTGCTGAAACTTTTACCAGGCTGCTAGCTTGCCCCTGCTCCAACTGTGCTCCAAATGCAAAGATGGTTGCAATTTATTATTTATTACCCTTGTCTCACATTGAAGTGGATGCCTGTGGAAGATCCTCGGGTGGTTTTGGGATGAGCAAAAACACAGCAGTGATCACTAGACATCCACCAACTCCACCGTGGCAGGAAAACATACCTGCTTGACACTTCACCTATCACTTCACGTGGGTGGATTGTGCTCTCCTTTTTTATTTTGTTTGACTTTCCTGCCTGACAATTGAGCAATCTGGCTAAGAGCTGTTAAAAAATAGGCAAAGTCCCACCCCAGACTTGGCTGCATTTTGCTGGCACGTCGAGCGAGCTGCTCCTCCACGGAGTGCATGCAGTGCACTGGAATTCCTCACCCTGCAGCCTGAAAACACAAGGCTTCCTCACACTCCCAGACAATACTTAATGCTACTGGCCTAAAATTTCACATTCAGAGGCTGATTTGCATGGGAAATTCTGCATTTGCTGGCTCAGAGAGAGAACAAGAAGCTATTGCCACGGGAATGGAGATACCAAGCTGCTGGCACCTCAGCTCTGCTTCTTCTGACTTTAGAATCCCATGGTGCTAAACCCAGCTGGGGAAGGAAGGTCATCAGTGGGATGCTCACAGGAACATCTGAAGGAACTGAAAAAACAGTGAGGAGAAAGTGTGGGGAGGATTAAATCCAACCAAAATCAGTTTGCTAAGCCAGGCTCTCAAGCCTCACAGTAACCCAGCCTAATGGAATCTACCACACTACGTGGTGGCAAACTGGACTTGTTGAAGCATCTGAATATCCCCAACCAGCACAAATACAGCAGGAATAAAAGGTTAGAGGCACTATGGGCTCTTCCCTGTCTGCTCTCCACCACCCTTGAATTAATTAAGTGCCAGGAGATGGTCACTGACACACAGTCACAAGTACCTGTTCCACTGGGTCTTGCCCAGACAGCCCTGGTCTTTGTCAGAGAAACTTCCTCTTGCTGGCCATAAACCCACAAATTTGCCATGAACACACAGATCAGCAAATCTGGTGCTGCTACACCAGTGACTATCTCATCTAAAGATAGCTGGTGCCCTTTTCCACCTTCAAAAAAACCCTGTTTCTTGAGAAACTCAACTTCTCCCAAGCAAGCCTGTCCTCCAACTGATGTCCTGGACCAAAACAACGACAAACAAAAAGCTTCAAGAGCATCTGGAAAGGTCCACAAATCAAAGGAAAGGAGGAAAATACATGCAATGGTTTTAAATTACAGTTTTGAAGGAAATCATATGGTCTGGGGCCTTAATTTTTGCATGCTTGAGTTTAAAATGGTCACAGTCACATAAGTGCAATCCAAAAAATCCACAGAAAAAATAAAGCAGCTCATTGATGCAGACAAAGCCAAATGTGCTTTTGCAACTGGCAGGCAGGTACCCAGCCATACACTCTCTGGGTGCAAACTACAGCCTCCAGAAGTAAAACTAAATGACCCTGTTTCTCTCAGGTCAAGAACATATATGCATATTTTTGAGGTTGAAAAAGAGACTGCAGCTAAAGAAAATGTGGCTTTTAGTGGGTTTTTAAAAATAAAATAAAATAAACTGTACAAGAAAACACAGCAGGGAGCTTTTATAAGTTACCTGGAACTGGGTGTCTGTTCCTGGAACCTCCTTTTTGTGTGGTAGACCTCATACATGCCATGCTGCCAACTGATAAACCAAACCATTTCTCTTCCCCTCTCCCCAGAAAACACTGCATTTAAAGAAAACTCAAAGTTTTATGGGTCAGCACACTTCTGGGAATTAGAATCACAGAATGCTTTGGGTTGGAATGGACCTCTAAAGGTCACCTAGTCCCCTGCATCAAGCAGATTAAACTGATGACACACAAAATAACTACAATGCATTCATTTCCAACAAGTAAGGAACTGTCTCTAGGAAATTTCAGGTTGTGTTTAGTCAAACACAGCAGTTAAAGAGGAAGTCATAAAAAAAATTACATATGATCCTCAGAAATCTGGTGCTTTCACAGGCAGGATGATTTGGGACATGCTGATGAGGGGCCCAAAAACGAAAATGGGATTTTAGTTTTGGAAATAATCACTGACCCCACACCTGAGGGCAGAAGTCCAGTCCTGCACTTCCAGTTTGGCTTTGTAGTAAACTATTTGCTACACTGACTATAAAAGACCACAGACAGCAACACCCTGGAGTGAAAAGCTGAAGGAGAATTTCACAAAGACCATCTCTTGGCTCTGTGTGATGATTTCTCCAGTAGTTTCTGAGGAAGGTTGGTACATTCAGGTAACTATTTAGGTGTGGAAAATGTATGATTACTATTGGTACCACAGGGTTTGTTCCCTGCTGTAACATTCTGTAACCACATCCAATCAACAACACCCCAGAAAAACAAATAAATGACCAAAACAAAGCCTAACCAAACCAAAACCAACCAACAACAACAAAACCACCTCAGCACACACGTGCCGAGTTCCATGCAGAACAGTCACAGTGACAGCCCTTGAGAGGGATGTGCGAGTCCAGACCTGTCCCACAGAGCTCAGGCTGAGCCTCCAAGCTCATGGTCCTCTTAAGCAACCAAGAGAAGCACGAGGCACAGAAAGACTATTCCTGTTAAGGCAGGCATTATTATACTCTTATTATATACTCTTATTATCCCCTTGCTCCGGGAGTTGAAAAGCCCAAAGTGAATTGCACTTAATTACAACAACTGAAAAACATCATCAATTTTAGAAACAATACCAAAGAAAAAAAAAAACAAAACCCAAACCAAAAGGCATTTCCCTTTCCAACTGATGCTGGCTATAAAACCCCAGGAAAGGAGACAGCACCCAGCTGATGGGCTGCCTGAGCCTGCTCCCTCCTGCTGCTAAAGAGATGGGAATGCAGGAGAGAAGGGAAAGGTGTCAGTGATTTTCCAAGGCACGCTGGCTCTGCATGAAAATTGTACCTCGTGTTCAGGAAGAGATGGAGGAGGCAATCAAAGCTGGTTATCTCAAAATCATTATGACTTGGTTAGATTCTGGAGCCCGAGTTGTTTATTGGAACCCACCCCTCCAGCCCTTGCATTTGAAATAGAACAGATGTGTAACATAACAGGAAAAAAAAAAAAGAATAATAAAAAAATCCAGCTCTGTTGTGACAAATTCTTAACGAATTTTTTTGGAGGGATTTAAAATAACACAGTTTTTGTTGCGTAGGCCATGATCCTGTTGACGTCCGTGCTCAGCCTCCCAGCACTCTCATGTACATAAAACCAGAGGTATTTTTGGTGGAAGGAAGCACGGTCAGCCTATCTGATTGGTAAAATAACTTAAAATCACATTTCGATGGGAACTTCCAACTGCCCTAGAGCACGAGTTAATGAGATCACATGGAAACATATTGTGAACCAGGAAACATATTTTATACAGGACGAAAACACTGGAAAAAGGAAAAAAAAAAAAGTTAAATACACAACATAGCGGGGCTCATTTTTGTACACTTCACCTTTGCTGTCTGTGATAGTGCTGGCTGCCTCCTGCCAGGCTGCAGCAAAGTGCCCACAGGCTGCTTGCTGTGACCCAAAGATAAAAGCCAGCTTGGTCAGACTCTCCTCTTAACACCCCTGAAGCCTTTGGCAAAAAGCAGCCCTCACAAAAGCCAAGGGCCGGTCTCTCTGATGAACGGGGCTACTTGGCACTTAGAGGAGACATAAAAGTCTCTTTTGAAGTAGGAAGGTGCTGAAGGATTTGCCTCGTGTTAAAAGCCACTATCCCAGCTCCAAAAGGCAGCGAGCACCTATCTCTGCGTGGCTTGGCCAGACCCAAAGGGGTTGTTGCATTGCCCAGCCAGGGTCCTGCAAGGAGCTTGAGCAACGCAGAGAGGAGGAGGAGAATGATGAGGAAGGGAACCACAGCACTATATGCTGTAACACAAAGGGTGATGGACTGCTCAGTCTCAGTTTTGGGAGACAGCATGTGGCAGAGAGGTGCTGGCTGGAGAACAGTGAGACTGGCAAGGCTGTGCACCAGGGAATGTACCACTAGTTAAAACATTTCACCTACATGCCCACTTCTCTCATTCTGAGGAAGACCTCTGCTGTCAAAAGCAAGAAGCCTGGTATGCCCCGGGGAGGAAGAGGAGAGGGGGTGGCCACCACAACCAGAGACTGGGAACAGCCTGCAAACTTCTGGAAACCACACTCAGGAAAGGGAAGGAGATTAAAAAAAAAGCAGACAACAATGAATGGGATTGCCCTTTGGTCTGGGGTTCCTTACCTCATGTAGGATGCTGGAGACAGAGACTTTGGTTTGGCCCACTGGTAAGGATGCTGTGGCACGGACAGGTACTGCTCGCAGAAGTTGCCTTTCCTGATGTGCTGAAAGCTGGAGAAGTCGTCCGGCGACAGGTCGGCGGTGGGCGATATGGTCCCGGGCTCCTCGCCGGCCGGTTCCGTTTTGAGAGTCATGGACGGGCTGTGGTCGAGGGCAGTCTTCCTGGACTTGATGGGAATGCCATCGTTCATGTCGATGGTGCTGTCGGTGGTGAGGGCGTTGATGGCGGCCACGATGGCGGAGCTGGTGTACTGGTTGGTGTTCCCCAGCCACGTCTCGTCGGTGACGCTCACCCGCGGTGAGTTCTGGGGCGAGGGCGTGGGCGAGTGGTGCGGGGAGTAGGAGGGCTGCCGGCCGTTCAGGCTGTACTTCCTCTTGTTGCAAGGAGAAGGGGGTCTGGAGTTACGAGCCCCCAGCCAGTTCTCCTCCGTGACGCTGGTCCTGGGAGAGGTGGACGGAGAGTGCCTGGGGGAGCCCAGCAGAGTGCAGGCCACCATGCTGCGCTGGTAGCCCTCCTCCGTGTCGGTGGTCTTGGGAGAGACGCAGGGCGACTGCCAGGGGGAGGTCTGGGGGGAAGTGTATGGATAGGAGTAGTTGGACTCGTAGGAAGACGCCTCGGAGTTGCAGCTTCTGGAAGACAAGCTACTGGCTGGGCTCAGGCAGGAGGGGTCTCTGTACGCCTCCATGTTGGGCAAGTTCAAAGTGGCGGTGGAAGGCGACCGCTTGGCGTTGGGAATGGCCTCCTCAACCTCGTCGTGGAAAAACTGGTTGTTGTTATGGTGAAGTCCCATGTAAGAAGTGATCTCGATCCTAGGGCTCTCCAGGGCCGGAGCTCCGTTGGGTCTGATGTTTGGAGGCAGGTAGTAGTCGGAGGCCCCGCTGTCGATGTGCCCTCCGTAGCCTGAGGGGTGGTTCGTGGACGGGACGACGGAAATGACCGGGTTTGATGGCTGAAGGCCATGACATGGAGTTGACAATGAGGAATGTGCCACATTTAGAGGTAAGCCAGCAGTTACGTTTGAAGATGTGTAATTATAGTGTTCTGGGAAAAAAATAAACGAACAAAAATTAAACAACAGAGAAGGATGACACGAGGTGCTGCACGAATATACTCAGTAACACACCCAGACGTGGCATGGCACACACAAGCACAGCTCCCCTCACCCCAGCCCACGGGTGTGCCAAGCTGGGGGAGAAGCTACAGACTAGCACCCTTGAAACTGCCAATAACCAAACAGCACAAGACAGGCTATCTTGGGAGGGGGATGTACACCCAGACCAGTTTGTCTCAAGGACACTCTTCTTCCGTGAACCTTCAGAGAAAAAAAAGCAAGTCTTCAAGCAACACTGCTGAAGCATTCAGAGTGCTGCTCAAGAGAGATGTTTTTAAGTAAGCAAACCTAATTCCCTCCTGAAGAAGTTGGAATACACACACACACAAAAAGGACAAAAATCAAAAGTGTAGGCAGACTAAAGTGAAGAACAAGATCAACTGCATTCTGTTAAAAAAAAACAAACCATACACAACCTAAATTTCCATTACAGCAAGTTTCCAACTGGTTCCAGTTAACTAGGATTTTGGAACAAGACGGATCTACTGATCTACTCTGGTTTCTGGGACCACTTATCCTCCAGCCCAACTGGCAGAGGCCAGGTGAAGGATAAACATGGATGTCTCACTACTTCACAACAGCTGAAATTCCACTGAAACTGCTGGTTATTGTGCACGCCACGTCGAGCTCTGCCTGCAGTGTGCTCTTGGCCAGTGGTCTGGTTAACATCTTCTGGTGTATAAAAGCAGTAGCAGAGTTGCACAGTCAGTGTGGAAAACCTGGAAGGTGACAGATCACATCACAGACTCGTGCCAACGGGCTTCACAACCCAGCACTGGGAAACGTTTCATCCTTCACATGCCTCCATCCCTGCTGTGCCCCAGGCACCAGCATCCCAAAGCTGGCCAACAGGAGACTATCCCTGCCTCAGCTCACCTCTGGCCTGCTGCAGGGACACCTTCACCTCTGCTCCCCTGTCCCAGACCTGCATATGTGTCTGTCTTTGCCACCTGAAGGCCTCAGGCAGGGAGAAGGGCAATGTGCTCCTGGTGCTTTGAGCAGATCAGGAGTCATCCATCCCATGCTGTCTGATACAGGGAGGCTCTGCCTCACCAACACCGATGGGCCTGAGCTCCTCATTCCAGTACCTCTTGCCTTACTGGGAAAAGACAGCAATGCCTTTCTATCAGGAACGAGAGCTGCTGAACTCTTGAGTCTGGGTAATGCAGGTTGGAAACGCACCCAGTTCCAGCCCCAAGCTCTGCCTGCAACGCATCAGCCTTCCCTGAGTTTTATTACGGCAGGGGCACTTTCCTACAGGACACGGGGAAACTCCGTGCCCCCTCTGGCCACCGCCCATCCCATGCCCTCGCAGGAGGCAAGCTGCCTTGGCAGCCACCCTTGGCCACCTTCCCTAGGGAGACAGGGAAAAGCTGTGTTAATTACCGCAGCTGTTATTCCCAACGCGACCCGCTCCCCGGCAGCGCTGCAGATGCAAACGAGCCTCCGAGCCGGTAACCAGCAGAGCCAGCTCCTCGCTTTTCTTTTGTTTATCAGCTCAGGCCTCTCTGGTGTCACCCTCCGGCGACGCCGCGCTCGCCTTTCTTGCTGGCAGCGACCCCGAGGCAAACGGTACTTAGGAAAAATTAATGCGGCTGTCACAGTTTCACAGCAGCTCTGCCATGTTCCAGCTGATGGATGTCATGTCACGGCAGGTAACAGGTAGGAATGATGAGCAACACCTTTTGAACTCCCCCTCTCGTCTGCCTTCAGAGACTGGCTGTTTAGTGGGGAAGGGTCATTAAATTACACTGGAGCGTGCTACAAATAAACCCGGATTATTCAAAGCGTGCTGCAGCTTCACGCTCTAGGCAAACGAGAAGGCAGGTAGGAACTGCAGAGAAAAAAGGTGCTGCTTTCACAAGGACAACCCCACTTTCACAAGGATCAACGTCCCCTCCTTCCAAAATCGGCCCCCTTTTGCTGCTGCCGTGACACAGGGCAATGTCACTCGGTGTCACCACAGCCACCACCACTTCCCTCTCACTCTTCGTGTGAAAAAAAACCCCAAGTGGTGACAACGGTGGTAAGACCTTCTCTGTTTCAGTAGTTCAGAGAAAGAATCTATGTGGTGCCTTGAAGGCAGCTTCAATGCCTTCACTGCTTCCTCCAGCTCCAGAGGAAGGTGATGCCCCTCACTGGCTGGGTTCTTCCACCATACACCCCCCACAAGCCCATCCACAGCCTCCTGGTCCGGTATGAAAGTGGGTGGTGCTGGTGACACGTCCAGCCACACATCCCAGCCAGAGGACCACAGGATCCAGGGGCTGCCCTGACTCTGCACCCACCAGGTGGGCTCTGCAGATGGGGTGCAGCAGCAGCATCTGCTGACTGCAGAATCAGTGCCTTGGGATCAAAAATAAATCAGTAAACAGGCAAACCAGCAAGGATAATTATTACCTGCATGACAGTGCTGTGAACCCAGCCTTAGAATCTAATGCATGATGAGGGTGAAATTCAAACACTGCTGGAGATCTGCAGCCCAGGCCAAAAAAGCAAGATGAAGACTCAGCCCAGCCTTTTGAATCCAGTTAAAAAGCCAGACTCAAGTGTTTCAAGCAACAAGTTCCCCTAAAGCACGTGGCAAGGAATAGCCTCTTCTAGAACCACTACTCATCTTTTTCTTTTTTAATTCAGGATTTAAAGGGCCAGGCAAAAGAATGTCATAGAATTTCTCAGACCATAGTAGTAAAAAAATTAAAAGAGGAAGATCTAAAGCCTTCCATATATATTTAGGTATCTTCAAGTTCACCAACCAGAAAAGCCTCAAAGCCAGAACTAGCAACAGGACAGAGTCCTCGGTTTGAGAGCTAAAAACCACCAGCTACACCTTCTGAAAAAGCACATTTTTTTTTACACAACTTTCACGGTGCACTTACTACAAAGACATTTTAATAGTATATTATAATATCCTGAGCCATACCCCAGCATCAGGTAGACCAGTGCAGGTCAGCAACAATTCTGTTCCAACAAATCCACACTTACATTAAGTATAAGCAGGATAAAAATTCAGCCTCCATGATCTGTGAGCACATCTTCACATGAAACATTTCACTTGGTGAAAAAAAAATAGAAAAGAAATAAAACATTCACGTTTTTTTTCCTTCCTGTAGCTAACTTCACAGAGCAAAGATGTTTTACTCCCTCCTATCATTAGTGGGCTGATCCTGCAAAGCACGGGGCACCACCAGGTTTTATTTACAATCTTTTAACAGGAATGCTGACCACCTGCAGCTCAGGGGAGCTTGAAGAAGCTGAGGGGTATTTTACATTACTAAAGATGAAGCCACGTGGAGGTCTTTGTTTAAATTCATACTCACAAAATTGCCTAATGGAGTTAAGTACTTTTCTCACTAGGACTTTAACACTTAATTTGCTTAGGCACCTCCACTCGCCAGGTGTCTAATTCCAAGGACACTCATTTGAAAAGCTTGGGGTGAAACTCTTCAAACGTCATTTCTCCAGAAACTGAGAAGCTCCCAACAACTATTTGGACACTGACAGTGTCTCAGAGAGCTGGGCAACTGGGGAGCATTAGGAATTACCTTCACCTACAGACTGGCAGGCTGCAATATGCAGGCAAACCTGCCTCGATTTAAAGGCAAAAGATGAAACAGACACAAAAACTTGTTATGAGAGCTGACCAGTTATCACTGATGTGGCAGCAGGTAACTCCCTACTAGGAACCAACAACTTTATGTCAACTCCAGACTCATTTGCCTCCCTTCCACCTCAAGTATTGTAAAAAGTCATAAAAAAAATATAAAAGACAACCTGGCCGAGACAACAGAGTTAAGAATGGAGTGACCGGTGGTAAATTCAAGCCCGTTATTTTTATTTACAGATGACCTTCAAGCTAATCCCTCAGCCTAACTCGCTCCAGCTCACGGGGGGAAAAGAGAGGGGGGCAGAAATGTTTTTGAACTGTCCCATCTCTGTCACGGGTAAGAACCATATCCCCACTTTCACCCCCGGGGGGTACGGGGTGGGTGAGGGTTGTGCGAGGGGGTCTCCCCCTGCCAGAGCCGGGCAGCCTGCGAGGGGAACCCGGCGAGTCACAGGCGAGGAGGCAACGCCGGCGTTCGAAGAGCTCAAACAACAGCGAAGTTTCAAACACTTAGACATCGGCTGCCTCCCGAGTCGTCTCCCTGCGCAGGTTCGGGCGGGTGCTGTGAGGGAAAGCGCCGGGGCAGGATTTCCCTCCCGGCAGCCGCGGCTCCGCTCGCCTCACACGACAAGCACCGCCCCGGACCGAGCTGACCTGGCCGGGAGGGACTGGCGGCTCCCTCCTCACCCTGCCGGCTCCCTCCTCACCCTGCCGGCTCCCTCTTCACCCTGCCGGCTCCCTCCTCACCCTGCCGGCTCCCTCCTCACCCTGTCGGCTCCCTCCTCACCCTGCCGGCTCCCTCACCCCGCCGCCCCGGCCGCGCTGCTCAGGGGAGGGCTCCCCGCAGCATCCCCCGGAGGTGCCCCGGCCCACCCCGCCGCGACCCACCTCCGCTGCCGCCCTCATCGCTGTGTTTGAACTCGAAAAGGAAATCGAAGTCAAACTCTTGCTCGGCTTCCACGCCCGTCATGGCTCCCGCCGCCTGCCGAGACCCCCACCGCTCTCCGGCACCCAGCCTCCGGTTCGCCCCGTCGGACCCCGCCCCGTCGCTCCTGGCCACCTGCTGCCGGCGGCTCGGGCCGAGCAATCAATCCCTCGGCGGCAGCGGCGAAGGGTTGCGCGAAAAGCCTCGCCGGACGGCGGCCGCTGCGGGCGGTAACGTGACCCCGGCCCCGACGGGCGGCCTATCTCGCTGCCACCACCGCCTCTGATCCGCCCTCCCTCCCGCTGTTGATGTTTCCGGGTCGATGCAAACAACCGCCGTGCTCGGCTTCCCCCACTCCTCCCCGCACCGCCCCGCCGGGGCTCTGCCCCCGCAGCGCAGCTTCGCGGCCCGGGGGAACCCCTCTGAGGCTACGGCTGCGCTCCCTCCCCCGGGCAGGTCACTCGAGACCCCGTCTCGTCGGCTTCCCGGGGACAGGTCAGGGGTAGCCGGGCTGCGGGACTTCACCTGCTCCCGCCTGGCGGTAACGAGCTGCCGCAGACGCCGGACTCCCGCTAACCGGAGAGGGACAAGAGCTGCGGTGCCTCCCCACCCGTCCGGGACACCGGCGTGTCCCCGTCTTCTCTGAGGGCTACTTAGGCTTTTCTCCGAGGGTCCGCGCCGCGTCTGCGAAGCAGAAGGCTTCGCTTTCGTTTATTCATTATTTATTTTACTTAGTTGCAGCACCCACTAGTGCCAAGTGCTATAAAAAGCGCATTCAAGCGGGACTCGTCACGCTCCCGGCTGCCTCGCTGCGCGGGGGAGGTAAAAGGTCCCCGGGCCGCGGTCGCGCATGTGAAGGGACCCGGTGGCGGTCGCAGGAGGCTGGGCGGGCACGGCACTGCCCCGGGCTGCTGCCTTTCCCCCTTGTACGGGTTAAAAACCAACTACGGCAGAATGAATCAGACTGTTATTCAATTGTAGAAAAGCACTTTTGTCAGATTACACCGTCCCGTTTGAAAGTCTCCACCAAGCCAAGGAATTCCCCGCCCAGGCAGCTCGGTCCCCCTCGGCTCCAGCTCCCTGAGCTTCAGGCAGGATTTCGAAGGGAATCGTTTTTTAAAGCGGTTATGGAAATGGTATCCCCTTATAAACGCAGGGAATACCATTTTCCAGGCTTATGTCTGAAATCTCCATTACAAAGTGCCAGGAAAACACACATTTTTTTTCCACCAGAGCCCGTTAGGCATTTTCCCCTCCTCGCCGGGACGAGCCGCGCTGCAGACTCGTCTCGTACAGGAGCCGGCGGGCACCGGCAGCCCCGACGGGGCGGCCCCAGGGTGTTGCCACCGGGAGACCCCGCCGCCAGGCTGGGCTTTGCTCCGGAGGGGTCTGCTTTGGGGCGGAGGTGAGGGGCTGCCCTCGGTCCCTTGCTCGCAGCTGCTTCCCCGAAGTGCTGGGGCTTAGTCACTGTGCAAAAGGCCTTGGCAACAGCGGGACCGTTCCTCCTGCGGCTGCCGGGGGGGCCGTGCTCGCCCCGGGATGCGGGAGCAGGTCAGGGGTGACCCTTCTCATCCTCGGAGAGGGGCCGCGCCGCTGGGAGGAGCATCCCGCTGTATCCGCGCTCATTCCGCAGCCTCCGCCCCGACAGCGGGACCCGTCGCACCTCCCACCCCCTGCCCCGGGCCTACGGGAGGGACATTCCGGCTCCCAGCACCCCCATTTCACCTCTCTGCCACCCCTCCGCGCCGGGCTGGTGTCTGTTCCCCATCTCCTCCCTGGAACAGGTGAGGAGGAGCCCCCAGGAACCCGCTACTCACTCCCTTGCATCTGGTACCTGCGAGAGGGGTGAATTGTCCCAAACTATTTCCCTCGATTTGCCAGTGCCACAAATACCAGCGCTGGCAATGGAATATTTCGATCCACCCTTCCCGTGGAGAAAGAGGAAAGATGTACTATGGAAAGGTAAAAACCAAAGTCACACCACACGTGGGGACAAAACAGCGTCCTGCCAGTTAATAATAAGATTTAAACAATGCCATTGAACTGGGGAGTGACAGGAGGGGTGATGAGCCTCGGTGAGGCCCCATCCTCATGCCACCAGACACCCACCGACCTGACCCAGCCCAACAGCTGCCACCACAGCAGCAGTTACCCCGAGCTCTCCTCACTCCCCTGGTCACAACACAGTCCGAGCAGGGACACAGCAGATGAGCTGCTCTTGTTGCAGCCCGAAGGAGAATTGAATTTGTATATGGCATTACCCCTGGGTATTCCTGAGGCAAAGGACACGGCATTTCACTGAAAAAAAAAAAAAAAAGGCAGGGTCCTCCCAACCAGGACACTTGGCCAGAGTTTCTTCCCGGGCTAAACAAGAAATGGAGTATTTTCTTTGTCGTAGTTTGGCAATCAAAGGGGCACCTTCATTCGCAGGCAGCAATCCTGACTCGCAGGGCTCCCCTACGTGTTTCCTGGATTGGGTCACACTTGCTGGCTGGCCTCATTTTCTCAGTCCCTTACAAAATACAGCAGCAGAGAAGAGAACTATCGACGAGGGCTGGCGACATTTTTACACAGGCATCAGAAATGCCACAGAAATAGAGACGGGGATTTTTTTCCTTTTTTTTTTTTTTTTTTTTTTTTTTTTTCCGGAGGCTTACTTTTTCTTTTTTTGTTATTTGTGGGAGTGTTATTTTTTCCAGTTGGTGCCCCTAGTTTTCTTGAAGCCCACTCGTGTG
>JANHGL010005236.1:0-32687 GCA_024611195.1 Ceyx melanurus | reverse complement strand
GTGCTGCTCCCCGCATCGCCCTGCTCCCCCAGCTCCCTGCTCCCGAACCCCCCGGTGCAGCCCGTGACCCCGGTACCTAGCCCTGGCCCACGGAGGGCTGGGGGCTCCGACCCTCCAGGGAGGCACTGACTCATCGTGGGCTGTGACCAGTCCAGTCCCGGTGCCCAAATCTCCCCTCGCAGTGGTACCCAAAGCCCCCCGGCCGCAGGACACATCCCCGCGGATCCCATCGAGGGATCATTTAAGGGCATCGTTGAAGTCACCTCTCCAGTGGTCTCCTCACGCGGTGGGTGTCAGCGGCTTGGCGGGGCTGTCACCTGCAGCTTGTTCACCAGCTCTGTTCCCATTGCAGACCAAGGACACGCCGGGAGTGCAGGGGGTGACTGCTCAGGTATGGGCTGGAGATCGATGCCAGCTGGGGCAGGCTGTGGAAATTCTCTGGAGTTGCCCTTTCTGTGTGAAAAACGAATTGTTAGAGTGTACTCACCCAGACTTATCCCCTCAACCTGTACTGGGAGCAGCCCAGCTCAGGCTGGGTCCAGAGAGGAGCCTGGCTGCACAGCTCCTCATCTCCCAGCCCCTGGGCACGAGTCACCCACTTTTCTGGAGGTGTCAAAAGTCCTGCTCAAGAAAAGGTGCGTTCAGGTAAACTGGAAATTTGTGCTTTATGCTGATGAAAGCTAAAAACCCCGGGAGTGCATCACATTCCCCAAAAGATTCTTATTAAATTGCACTTTATCAGCTAAAAACTAACACTCTTCGCGTGCAAAGTGTTTTATTTTTCAGTCACATCATTTTATCTCATCCCAAAGGTTCCGTATCTCTTGGCACCTTCCTGGTTTGCAGGAGAAAGAGTCTGAAGCAGCCCAGAGGGGATTGTCTTTCCCAGCCCTGGCATACAAATGTGTAATGGATCCCTGCAATTTGTTCTGGCCACACAGGGCTTGGACAGGGTTGGGGACAATGCAGGATAGGGGTGACAAACATCCCAGTTCCTTTCCCCAGCTGCTGTGATGCTCTAATATGGCAAAGTTGGGAGAAGTTCTTTCTAATAATAAATAAATCCAGGTCAGCTCTACAGGGAGCAATGTCAGGGAATTTTAATCCCACAAGAAATGACTTTTAATTCAAGGCAAAGCTGGGACTCTGCTTGAAGTGCTGCTGTCCCTCAGCCCAGCCAAGATCCGAGGGGTTGGATTGTTCTGGCTGCCCCAAGTGGCTCTATCTGGGGAGGACTAAAGCCCTTGGTGGGAAGAGCTGTGGCAGTGCCCACAGCCAAAGCCTGAGCACCTTGGGGGGGTGCTTGAAAAGAGCCAGGGACACCCCCCCACTTCATCTCTGACACTTGTCAGCCACCTCCTAATGGGACAAACTCCTCCGCAGCCTCATTCATCCCCATATCCTCACTCCAGGGCCGGTAGGGGTGATTTGAGTACCCCCGTTGCTCCTCTGGCTCCTCGCAGATGGGTGATGGAGTCACCTCAGGGGTGACCACAGAAAGGCTCTTTAGTTTACAAAACAAAAGATACCATCAGTCCTCGTGGGCTTGGTTAGAAACGAGATAGTTCTTGCTGCTCTTTGCCATGACATCATTAGTCTTCAGAGTTAACAGCCAGCTTGTGGGCAGAGCCAGCCCCTGCCTCTCTGCTCTTGTTGCAGCCTCTCTCCAGCTCCCCATAAGTGGCAGCAGGTTTGTTTTGTGGCAGGTCTTGGAAGAAACGTGATCCGTGTTTTCCGTTTGCTGTTGTGTAAGTCAGGAGGGTGCAGGTTGGGGCAGGTGGCGTGTGCCAGCTGGGGCACCCCGGGCACCTCGCTGGGGGCTGGAAAGGTTTCAGCCTTCCTGGAAGTCGTTACAAATTTCACTGAAAAATTGAACAACGTCAACCAGTTCTGATTGGAAACGTGTGAGAGAGAAATCCTGTTTATATAGGAAAAGCACAAGGACTAAAAGAATCCCAGAACCAGAGACTGTGGTGGGTTGGAAGGATCTTTAAGGGTCATCTAGTCCTACCCCCCTGCAGGGAGCAGGGACATCTTGGACGGGCTTTGAGCAGACTGGTCTAGTGGGGGTGTCCTTGCCCATGGCAGGGGAGTTGGAATTGGAGTTGGAATTAGAGTCCTGTGTTGGACTTGCTGGCTCTGCTCGTGCTCAAGGAGCAGCACATTGAGCAGTGCCAGTGCCCTGGGCAGCAGGTAGAGAGCAAGGGCTGTGAACACCCTGGGCATGTTTGGATAACCAACCAAAAGCACCTCTCACAGCCACGCCAGGTCTGCCTTGGTTGTGGCTCCTCTCCACGTTCTCCCATCTGAGCAGAGCTTCCTCCTGTTGGAAACCAGGACGCTGCATTGCAAAAGGGAGCGCTCAAGATGCTGCTGGGACCCAAGGAAGAGGCAAAGGTGGCTTTGGGAGGGGTGTAGGTGCCCCTTCAAAAGCAGACATGCCAGGACAGACCTGCTAGTGCCCAGCTGAAGACATTTGCAGAGGCTGCTCTGTGCATGGGGTGTTGAGGGGTGTGTGGCCATAGGCAGGGGAGGGATTGGAGGGCTAGAAGAGAAGCTCAGCACTCCACCACTGGGTCCTTCCTTCTCCTGTCTTCCTAGTGTTCGTTTTTGCCAGCATTAATATGTTGGGACAGTTTAACACTGGGATCTGGAAGGTTTCTCTGGGGGTCTGGAATAAAGGTGACCTTGCCTCGTCACATCTCATGAGTGCTCTAAAAGAGCCTGGCCCACAGTTGCCCTGGATCCCCACAGATCAAGGCAAGACCAAGCCCAGGGTGGGACCAGTGGGGTGAGCAGCGTTGGGTGCTGCTGCTCTTCTCTCTGAAACAAGGAGGCTTCACCTTGATGCTCCTGGCCCCTCTGCAAAGCAGCATTGCACGACACCCTCTCTCTCCTCGAGCCGCAGGAGGCAGCAGCTGTCCTGCCAAAAACCCAGTAGCTGCTAAACAAACAGTTTAATGCAAAACAGCCTCGGTGGAACAGGAGCAAACGTGCCCAAGGAAACGTCGAAGCCATTACAGAGCCACAGCACAAGCACATGATGTCGTGAAGGCTTCAGGGAGTTCTCAGGAAGCACAGCCTGGTACAGTTTGCATCTTCCTAACGACCTGGGGGGTATGGTCAGTGGTACATCATTTCCAGCTATCCCTCAGTGTCTGCTAAGAGCCCATCCATCTGTCTGTCTGGTTGTCCCTGCAGCCAGTGCCTGCCTGTCCCACACCTCACCTGCTGTATCCAGAAGCGCCGGTACCAGCACCTTCCATCCCAAAGAAATCACAAAGCAGAGAAATCCAGAGTAACAGGGAGCTTCTGGCTCACAGAGGTTTGAGAGTTGCTTGTATTTGGCTTGGCTGCCTCCTCTTGACCAGTCAAACTACCCTTGGTCTGCTGGAGCTGAAACCAGCCTCAGGCTGAGGGCTCACAGGCTGCCAGAGAGCTGCCCGTGGAGCCTGCAGACTTCTCTCTGCTTTTCCAGTGCTTCTGGGCTGCAGCTGCAAAAGGAGCCTGAGCTGGATGCCCACCCAGGGCTCTGCAAAGGGTGCCCACCCATCCACCTCGCAGGGAAGGGTGCAAATCAGTGTTGCCTGTAGCAGCATGGACTGGAAAGCTTTTGGTGCTGCTACTGAGCTGCGTGAGCAGGGGGCAGATGCTGGGCACAGGGAAATACCTGTGCACCCACCCAGCTCTGGCCTCACAGCACCTGAGCTCTGCCTTGTCTCCAGGAGGAGATGGTGCCAGACATCATGTCCAATATGTACTTGGCCTCCCAGCCTGCTCTGCATCCTCTGGAAGTGAAAAGGGACCTCAGGTCTCTCCTGATCAAAACCCTGGTGTTGTGGAATGTGCCAAAGGGCAATTCCAGCCCCGGCGCCTTCCCAGTGCAGACCCAGGATGATCCAGGCAGGGTTACCCACAGTGGATCCTCATGAAGGAGGTGAGAGGCCCAGGCAAGAGCAGCACCCAGCCAGTCTGCCCACTGGGAAGGGCACAGACTGGTGGAAGAAGCAGCAAACCCCAGCAATGGGTGCTTTGGAAGGAGAGCTGCTGGGTGAGCCTGACCCTGCTCCCAGGCTTGGCACCTAAACCAGCTGCCACCAGCTACCCCGGGTACCTCACCCTGGTCCTGTGTGGCACCTACAGCCTGGGTGTGATGACATCTCAAACATCTTTCTTAGAAGAGCCACTGCTGGCCCTGGTTTCCCAGGTCAGCTGAGGCTGGAGGGATGCTCTGCAGGTTGCTGTCACTGAACTACCTCTCGTGGCCTCTCTCGCCCCATTGACCTGCTGGGGGATGACAGAGTTCAGAGACTTGATTGATGCCAAGAGGAGATGTTGTGAACCGCTGGGATGGAGTGAAAAATGGGACCCGGCCAGAAAATGAATGGTACCTAATGTCACACACAAAATGTACTACAAACAAGTGTCCGTAAGCACCGAGGGGGGAAAATGGAAGTGATTAAGTCATTTGAAATGTCAAATTGCCCATGGACCCCACATGGGGACACGACAGCTGAACAAAAACCTCGACATGAAAAATTCCTGAAAACTAACAAAGGAACCATGATTAATTTCTCTCTGTTCCAGGGCAATCACATTATATACACACGAAGGAGTCATAAAAATTCCAGGATGACGGAACAAAATCCTTACAGATAAAATACAACCATACTGGAAGGAGCTGGAACCGTCCAGGGAAGGAGAGTGCCTGGGGCCGGCTCCTGTGCATCCTGCTGGGGAAAACATCTTCCCTGGAAGATGCCACTGCAGGATTCCACCTGGTGACCACAAATTCCACATCCCAGCTCGAGATGGGATAAATCCTTACAGCAGTTCTTCCTGCAAACAGCCCATGTGGCACACGCCGGGAGTTCCCCCCTTGTACCACCCCAGCACCACGTGGCAAAGGAACCGAGGCTGAGGATGCGTCAGTGGTGGCACAAGAGAGGGTGGTGCAGGAGAGGGCTGGGAGTGAGTAATGAGGTCAGTATCCTGCTGATGGCCAATTTAAAACTCCTGCTGAGCCCCAGGTGCCAGCGCTGAGCATTTTGGGATGCGAGAAAATGAAGGGATAAAGTAAAATCATTTCAGTCCAAGGGAGGCTTCTTTCTTCATTTAAGAGAAAGATATTCCAAACCAAACCCACAAAGAAAATATCATTAAATGAGGCCTCAGTGCTGCTCGGTGACTGCTCGTTGGCTTTTTATGGGATGTTTTTCATCAAAACCGGCTGTGGAGTCTGCAGAGCTAATTAAGGAGGGTGCTGAGTGGTGCCAGGGGCAGAGCAGGGTTCAGGGGATGCCTCCATGGGCCACGGACCCTGTACAAGGAGAACAGTCCCTCTGAGAGCAGCAAACGCCCGCCTCAGCCACACAGTGATGGTCCCTTGGGACAGGGAGCGAGCAGGGACGGGGGTCCCCATATCCACCCCAGCCCCAGGACAGCTGCATCCCAGCTGGATTCCTCTCCATCCTCACCAAGGCTGCTCCCAGCTCTGAGCCTGCTCCCAGTTCACTCTCCACTGCTGGGTGGTGAATGGGGGTGTCGTTCCCTTCTCCTAATGGGCCGTGAAGCTTCAGCCTGCTCAGGATGCCCGGAGTCCTGTCAGGGAAAAGATACAGGGAAAAACACTGGGCGAGGGTCAAAATGGTGTGGAAAAGCTCGGGAAGTGGTGAAACTCATCACAGCAGGAGAAGAAACAGGGATGAGGGGCACTGCTCCTGCCCATGGTGCCATCCTGGCTGTGGAGGTCCCAGTAGGTCCCCTGGGTGTCCCCCTGTCCCTGCATCCCCGGCTGGTGATGGCAGCAGCGATGCCTTGAGCCTTCCCTGTCCCAGCTCCCCAAGTTCCCAGCCAGGAGAGGTGTGTCAGGACAGAGCCATGGCAACTCCTAACACAGTGTCAACAGAGATCAGCAAAATCATGGCTCTCCCACTGAACTCTCCAGGGAGGGCGAAAGGCTCCAGGCCAGACCCGCCAGCCATAAACCAGACTCTGAGCATTTTCAGCTAAGGCCAGAACCTGCTCCAGCTCAGCCCCAGCCCAGCCAGCAGTGAGGGGGAGCCACGGGCTGCCCAGTGCTCCCGCAGGGCTGGGTGGGACATCATGGTCCAGATGGATGGATGCAGTGGTTGTGCCAGTCACCCCAGTCCCACCGGTCTAAGGCTGGGTGAGTCTTGGATGCAGGCCTGGAGAGGGACACCTTGGATTAAATCTATTTTTTTTGCTCGGAAAAGAACTTGAAAACCTATTTTCTTTTAAACTCCAACTCAGCAGCATCCAACCCTTTTTTTTTTTTTTTTTTTCCCCACCTTTTAAATGGAAAATTTTAGCCAGAAGGCAGTTTTCTAGGCTGGGTGTGAACTGTTCCTCCTGCACAGGCTGTCAGGGACAGTCCTTCACCTTGCCTGCGAGCAAAGACAAACCCTCCCAGCCTCGCTGCTCAGCAGGGACTCAATTACCCAGATGAAGCCAACCCGGCCAGAACGCAGCCCAGAAGAGTTTGACACAAAGTTGGGAATCTGCCAAGAAATTCCTAATTGAAAGTGGTTCCTGAACTGTCTGTCAGTGGGGTCTCCTCCTGGTGAACCCTCCTCTTGTCACCGTGAATTACGAGCGTGCTCTGCTTTGAAATGAGGCAGAGTAAATCTAATCATATTTTTATGAGCCCCTCTTCCTCTGGCACGGGCTGAGCTTCGGGCACACGCTGCGTGCAGCAGAGGAGCAGCAGCTTTGCCTGTTTCCAGCTCCATCCCCTTCGGGAAGTGACAGGGCAGATTAGGAACAGATTAAAAGTTCAAGCTGTCATAAACCAAGTGCCCAAAGCCTGTTGCAGCCACGGGGCTTGGGTGGCAGTGGGCAGGGCAGAGCAGACGTGATCTCCGGTTCCTCACCTTCTCCCTGCAGCGGGGTCCAGGTGGGATGCTTGGGATGGGCCGGGAGACAGAACTATCAGGGGACAGGAGCCATGGGGGTTGCTCCTCAGGGGCTGGGCAGGGCTGCTGAGAGCTGAAGCAAGAAGAGAAGTGCCACCATGTCCCCAGTGCTCCCGTGGGGTCTGTCTCAGCACCTGGCAGCAGGGCTGACCCTCACCCCTCCGTTTCTCCCACCTCCACCTGACCTTGGATCACCTCCACAGCCACGAGCTGCAGCCCCCAGCAGCCCCCCACAGGTCTCCAGGACCTTGCCCAGGGCTGTGGTTTGGAGCAATGAGTCCTGCCTGGTCCAGCCCTATCTCCACAGAGTCATTTCACACCTCCTGGGGTGTGAAGGTCATGCACCAGATGTTCCCCATCAGCAGGCAGATCCTTGTGCATTTTACACCGGATTTCAGCCCTGCAGTCAAATTGCCTTTGGTTTCTCAGAGGCAAGTGATACTCATTCTTGGAGCAGCACTTGGCTGGTTAGGGGATGAAGGTTGATGCACAAGGAGCGTGATCCCTGGGATCCAGAGCAGAGCCTGCTTTCCCAAGGTCTCGGCCAAAAGAACTGCTGGCAGACAGAGGTGCCTGGGTCTGCAAGAGTGCTCTGTCATCTGGGACACTGACCTGACCCCGCAGCACACCTCAGGCTGCTGGGGACTGGGAGCAAACTTATGGGCAGCAGGGGAGGGGGGATCCTGCCCCTCTGTCTCTCTCTGGGGAGACCCCCCTGCAGGGCTGGGTCCAGCTCTGGAGTCCCCAGCAGAGCCAGGGAGCTGCTGGAGCAGGGCCAGAGGAGCCCCAGCAGTGCTGGGAGGGCTGGAACCCTCTGCTGGGACAGGCTGGGAGAGCTGGGGGGGTTCAGCCTGGAGAGGAGAAGGCTCCAGGGAGACCTTCTGGGGGCCTTGCAGGTCTGTCAGAAAGATGGGGAGAAAGTTCTGAGCAGGGGCTGTCGGGACAGGACAAGGGGTGATGGTTTAAACAAAAAGAGGGAGATTCAGACTGGAGAGAAGGAAGAAACTGCTGATGCTGAGGGTGGCAGAACCTGTGCCAGGGTGCCCAGAGAGGTGGTGGCTGCCCCATCCCTGGCACCATCCCAGGGGAGGTTGGGGGGGGCTCTGAGCAACCTGTTCAGTGCAGGGGGGTTGGACCAGATGAGCTTGGAAGGTCCTCCTAACCCAAGCCAGTTTGTCATTCTATGGTTCTTGGTTTTTTCTTGGTGCTTTTCCTGCATGAACAGGCTTGGGGGCTGCAAGCTGACCCAGAATTCACACTGCAGGAGGAACAGTGCCAGTGGCAGAGGGAGCAGCATAAGGACGTTGTCCTGCCACTGCCCAGGGAAAGCAGAGGAGGGGCTGCTCTGGCAGGAGGATTTATCTAATGCCCTCAGTGCTGTTGAACACAACAGACTAATCTCCATGCCACGTGCCCTCTGAGGAGGCTGAATTAGTATCTCTGTCCCCAGCTGAATGGGAAACATCTCCAAGAGCTGCCCCAATCTTGCACCTTGTCCAGCTGAACCAACCCAGGAGCACTGCTCCTCCCTCCCTGCCCTTTGCATTCCAGCCACGTATAATCCTCTAAAAGGCTGGTAGCTGATCTCAGCCCATGGCCACGCCACCTTCCTTACCTGCTGTGCCACTCCAGCTCCAACCAGGGGTCTGCAGCTGCCTGCACAGCCCAGGCTTCCAACGCTGCTGCTGGTGCTGGGAGAGCTGCTGGGAGGAGAGGGGGTTCACTTCAAAGCTCTTCTGCCTCTTATAAAATCCCCTTCCACGGAAATGGGGATGCCTGGAATTTACAGATGCCTGGCAGGTCTGCAAATAAAACACTCAGATCAGTTCTGGCTGGGGAGGGAGGGGGAGTTATTGATATGATGGTGACATATGGAAGCATCAGCTCAGAGCAGAGCCTTGTGCTGCACACACAGAGGCAGGTTTTGCCTCAGAGATGTGAATTCATCGGGCAGAGGAATAACCCAGCCTGGGAGCTGAGCCCTGTCCTGGCTCTGAGCACAGAGTAGGGATCAGAGAGTGGAAGAAGGGCTGGAGCCACAAGCAGTGACTCAGGGCAGGTCTCCAGCAGCTGAGTCCCAGGCAGGTTAAAAATCTATAAAGGCAATGCTGGGAGGTCCTGCCTGCCCGCCCTTCCCAGGGCCACAGAGCAGGCTGCACAGTGCTGAGAGTCACCAGCAAAGCAAAACACAATGGATTTGCTCAAATGGGCAGCCCCCAGCCAAAGCAACCTGCCCACAGATTGAACACAGCAAGAGCCTCTTATCTCCCAGCCTCAACGTGCCTCTGTTCCCAGCAGAGTCTTCCCCCCAGGGCCCACCAGCCCTTTGCTTCCCTCCTGGCACCCAGACAAGTCCATCCTGCTCCTCAGCATTTAGCCAGGAGGTGGCCAGTGGCCCTTGGGACACACGAGCATCCCAAGGGTGACCTTCAGAGGGCAGATCTCTGCTGACAGTGGGATGGACTCTGGACACGCTGTGTTTTAAAATACCATTGAAAAAGGTGCACCCAGGAAAAGCAACTGAACCAGCAGGGAAAGGGCTTTGCTCCATATTTATACTCCAAAAAAAAAAAAAGATATTTCAGATCCAGTCTCCCAAGCCCTACATCCTTCTCCAAGGAGCACTCTGCTCCTGCCTGAGCAGCCCCAGCCTCACAGCCAATAAATCCTCTGTGCATTAAACACTGCAAGTCTCAATTAATTAAACAAGCACAACAACCACAGTCCCCTCAGCAATTAGAGAAGTGGCTGAATAATTAGATGGCATGTTAATTTAATTTCCAGGAGGGGGGAAAAGAAAAAGAAAGGAAAAGAAGAAGGAGCAAATGGGATTACATTTGATGAGAGGGAAATTAGAAGTCACTTAATCATAGAGCAATTAAAGTTCCCCGACCTAAATAGCTAGAAAAAAAAATCTCACCCCTAGAAGGACAGGACCACCAGCAATATACTGGGAAATGCCAGGTGAAATACCAGCTGAAGGCCCATGTGTGCATGGATTTGGTAGCAGCCACCCTGGCTTAGCTTTTCCCCCTTGTCAGGGAACTGGGAGAAGGCTTTTGCCTCACAAGCACCTGCCTCATCCCAGCCAGCCCTGCAGCTAATGCTCTTATCTGCCTGCCTCAGCTAAGTCAGATCAGCTGGCCCCTGCCAGGAGAAGCAGAAGCACAAGGAGAGCAGCTCCCCACAGCCCTGAGGAAACTGGAGAGGGTGGTCCGGGGCTCAAACAAGCAGGGTCACACCCAGCATGGGCAGCTCCATTCATTGTGTCCTCTCTGAGTTTACTTTCTCTCTGTTTCTGATATCAATGTTGCACCTGCCTGGAGCAGCAACAGGTACCAGGTTTCACCCAGGACATTCCCAGAGCCCACCCAAGGGGTTATTAGAAGCAGAGCAGGGGAAAATCCCCTCTCGAGCTTACGAAAAGACATTCAGCATCTAATTTCTGGAGGGCTGACAGCCACCCCCCCTTCACCCTGAGGTCTGGTGTCATCAGAGGGCCTGGAGCATCCCCAGCCCCATCCTGACCTGCCTGTCAGGGTGACACAGCCGGCGTGGGAGCCACATTCTCCAGCCCCTCCATCCTCAGGGTGAAGCTGAGGTGGGTGCCAGGCTCTTGGGCACAATGAAGCTGCCTGAGCTGAGCTCCCGGTGGCCTCCTGCCTTATCCCAGCCCGCAGCGAGGTTTGGAGATAAAGGTGGGTTTTGTTCAGTTTAATTAGAGCTGGCATGGCAGAGCTTCTTGCTGCCAAGGGCTGACAGGCAGATTAATTAATCCGCTCACCGTTGTCACTCGGAGACAGCTCCTCAGCAGCCAAGTGGGGGGAATCCTGGAGAGGAGCAGAGAGAGCTTCAGCAGCCCAGAAAAAACAGTGGGGAAAGGGGTGGAGGGAGATGTTTTCTCCCTGTCAATGCCTTTCTCTTTTTCCCCTCCCAGGGTTCAAACTTCCCCCTGCCCAGGGCAGGGGTGGAGTCTCCATGATCCCTGGAGGGGTTTCCAAGCCTCCAGTGGAGCTGTGGTGCTGAGGGCCATGGGGCAGTGGTGCCCTGGCAGAGCTGTGGGATGGTTGGACTCCAGGAGCTGAAAGGTCTCTGCCAACAAAAATAATTCTAAACCCTTCACACCAAAACCAGCTGGGTCAATGTAGGGGTTTTGCAGGGGCTGAAACTGGGAGTGAATGCCCCTGCAGCCCTCTGGGAAGCAGCAGATGGTTCCCTAGCACTGGGAGCCTGATTGCATCACAGACAGCCCCATGAAACAAAGCAGAGCAGCAGCGTTACACGAGCAGCCTGCATTCATCCTAATTCCAGTACCCACAACTCACTGCCTTTTAATTACGAGGTGGCACATTCACAGCAATCCAGGAGGAAAAAAAAAACAACCAACCAATCTCTTTTCCAACAAACAGCTGCACCTACAATGCCATTCAAAGGCAAAGGGAGCAGGCAGGGACCTGGGGTGTAGCAGCAGCTCAGTGCACTGGACTGTCCCTCAGCACCAAGGGAGATGTTCCCAGCTCTGCTGACACGTCACGGGCAGGGTTGGCTGCTTCCCAGCTCCAGCCCCACATGCCGCAGGAGGAAGGGGGTGTGCAGGCAGGAGGGCAGGCAGGATTGCTGCCTGCAGCAGGTACAGACCTGCTCGGGTGGAAGAAATAGTAGGAGAGCTGGGGATGAGTCCTTCAGAAGGCTCAAAGGGAAGAGTTCTGGTCACTTGTGCTCAAGAAAAGGGAAACTGAGATGGATGAAGAACTGGGAGTCAAAAGGGACAGAGTGTCTAACTTGCTGGCAAGGGACAAGTTGGACATGAGCCAGAGATGGATCTTCATAGCCAGGAAAGCAATGGTCTCCTGAGGGGCATTCAAAAGAGTGTGGCCAGCAGGTTGAGAGAGGTCCTGCTCCCCCTCTACCCTAGTGAGGCTGCTTCTGGAGTACTGGGTCCTGTTCTGGGCTCCCCAGTTCAAGAGAATGAGGGAACTACCAGAGAGAATCTAACAGAGGTTACAAAGATGCTGAAGGGCCTGAAGCATCTCTGTGCCCAGGACAGGCTGAGATCTGGGGCTGATTAGCTAAAGACAGATGCTGATCAATAGCTACCCCCAGGAGGTGGGGAAGAGACCTGCAGGGAGAGACCCGAGGAGCCCAAGGGGGCTGGCTGATGAGGAATTTGGGCCAAGCTGCCAGAGCCCAAGGGGGACCATGGGGCAGAGCTTGCTGGAGATGCTGCTCTTCTGTCTGGACTTGTTGCCCACCAGCACTGCCAGGTCCTTCTCCCCAGAGCTGCTTTCCAGCAGGTCAGCCCCTCACCTGTACTGGTGCAGGGCACAGTGCACCTGTACAAGGCTCTGCCTTCTTAGAGCCACCATGGGCACTGCCAGCCCAGCCCAGGGAACCTCTCAGAGATGCTAGAACTCCCTCTTGGCTCATTTCACGGGAGGAGAAACTCCCTCCCTGCTCCTCCAGCTCAGAGATCAGAGATCCCGCAGCAGATCCACTTGGATCCAAATCACCCAGAAAGGGAGCACAGGAGATTTTACCTAGTGAAAAGTCATCCTTGCTGTGCAGAACACGCACAGAGACACTTCTGTCCTCCAGCTCCCCATCCCATGGGGCTGCTCCCATGTCCCCCCAGCTCCCCTGGAGCAGCACACTGGAAAATCAAGCGTTTGCTCCAAGTCCAGCCCCTTCTCTGAGAGCCCCAGGGAGGGAAGCAGAGGTTGGGTCAGCCCCAGCTGCCTCCGGGACGCTGCTGCCCTCGATTGTTTATTTGCTTAGTGGTAATTATAGCAGCGTAATTATAATCAGCGCTCGTTTCCATCCAGAGTCGCTTTGCTGGCTGCTGAGCCACGTGCGGGACAAACCGCAGCAGCGCGGAAAGTAATGGGACGGGAGGTGCAGGGAAAGGGAAAACTGGAGATAAGGAGGCTGGGGCTCCTCCCATCGCCCCCACCCTGGCCCGTGTTCCCCTCGGGATGAGAGGCCGGATGGAGGAACTGGGAGCACTGGGGTGTTTACTGGTGCTGTCAAGGGGACCGGTACAAGCTTCACCTTGTGGTTGTCAACTAACTCCATCCCGGTAATTAACAGGTTTGATCAGCCCAGGGGGGGCTTGCCCCTCACTACTTTGGAAAAATAAACATGGTCATGCGGGATTAAGCATCTGGGAAGGGATAAACTCACCTTTTTTCTGTGCGTGCAGCACCTCGAGGCATCAACAAACCCCAAGAGTCCAGAGACACGAGCTCCAGGCCAGAAATACCAGCTCATCCCGAGTTTTCTTTCTTCTGTGTTGTGAGTGGACTTGGTTTCACTCCTGAGAAACCCAAGAGAAGTTGATAAATATGAGGGTGGTTTGCAAAACAGTTCCCTGTCTCTGAGCTTTTTAAAGATGACTCTGGTTTTCCAAAAACTCAGTGCAGGGCTGCTGAAGGCAGAGCAAGGGGGAGAAAAACCCCCCTTTCCAGCCACAAAAACTGCAGATGAAAATATTTGCATTTTTCTCGTCTGTGTTTTCAAGGCTTGGTTGGAAAAAAAACCAAACACACACAAGAAAACCACACACACAAACAAAAGGATTTATTCCCTTTGCCAGGCTCATGAGCCTGTCCTAGAGCATCTGCTGCCCTGTTCTACCTGGAGATGGACTAAGCCCTGGGTTTGTGCCTGAGCTAATTATTATTATTATAGAATCATTTGGGGTAGAAAAGAACTTTCAGATCATTGAGACCAACTATTAACCCAGCAGTGCCAGGGCACCACTGCCCCATGTCCCCCAGCACCACAGCTCCAGGGCTCACAGGGACTCTACCCTTTCCCTTCACCACCTTCCCTTGGCTCCCAGGAGCTCTTTGGCTTTCCTACTTCAGCAGTCAGTGACTAGGGGCATTATTTTTCCGAGGGTTTTTTTGGAATTTAAATAGGATCAGCAAGTCAGGAAGAGTCTGGTCACAAGGGAGAGGATGTCTGTGAGTGCCTCCCCAGGAGAGCACTTGTCTGGACTTCCCAGCTCCTCAGCCCAAGGGCTCTGGCATCTGTTCCCTGTGGAAAGAGACAGTGACAGGCTTTGCCTCCCTCCTTTGCTCAGAGGGATCCCAGCAGCCAGCTCACTAAGGGGTACTCACCCCAAGAACGGTCATGGGAGATGGTCTGCCTGGAACTCACATCATTTGTGCTTTAAGGGAAGACTCCCAAATCCCACTCTGCTCAAACACCTTCTCCTTCCTCTCCAGCAATATCTTTACTCCAGGAGGTTCCCTCCCTGCCCACACATTGCTGAGCTGCTCACCAAGCCCCTGAAGACAGACCAGCTCCCTGGCAGAAGGCTTTGAATCCCCAGGAGTTACTGGCAGGTATCAGTTGGGGAGTAAGATGAATTTCATGAGCTGTTTGCATTGCAGAGATGTTTTCAATCAGCCAGAGACAGCCAGTGTGCTGGTGAGGCAGGCCCAGTGCAGATGAGGTGCCTACAGATGAGATGCAGAAAGCAGCCATGCATGCCAAGCTGCTCCAGGGTTTGGGTTTCACTGACTAGGTGTCAGGCTCTAGGAAACAACACTCAGGAAATCAACCAGAACTACTCCTGCAATTCCCAGCTACCAAAACCAGTTAAAACAGCATCAGGAGCAGCAATAAAGCTGGTTTGTAAAAGGGTTTGTTTATGGCAAGGCTGGAAAGTGAGGACACTTGTCACAAAAGCCCTGGGTTGTCTGACAGAGTCCCCTGACATCTTGGGGGCTTTGGTGTCCCAAGTGCCACCAGCAGCTGGGAACCTACAGGTGACTCTTCCTCTTCTGTGGATTTTGTTCCCTTCCACAGCACTTAGTGGCTCCCTGGGGCTGTGATCCAAAAGCAGGAAGGGTTCACAAGGGAAAAGTCATTTCACCCCGACCTGCAGCCTCATCCTGAGCCCGGGTGAGACCCAAGGTCTCTGTGCCCAGCAGATCTGGGGTGTCCCAGGAAGAGGGACAGAGGGAGGATGCTCAGGCAGGTCAGCTCTCCCTCCCTCTCTCCCTCCCTCCCAGTAGAACGGATCGTTCCTTTGGGCTTGGAGCCAGAGTGAAATCTCATCTCCGGAGGATACATTTTTAGACAGTTTACAGAATCTGTCTTCCTGCTTTTAAATATCTTGGGTTCTTTTGTTTCCCGTCACCTGGAAAGTAGGTGTGAGAACAGCCAGTGTCCCCAAGTGACTCCACGGGCAATCTTGCCATGAATGGAGAACCTCCTGGTGGCTTTGGAAGGAGCCTGAAGGCATCCAGGCCTGCTGAATGAACCCACATCACATCATGGGCATTGCTGTCACCTCCTGCTTCCCATGCCTGTGATCCCAGAATCTCAGGATAGTTGAGGGTGGAAAGATACTCTGGGGATCATTTGGTGCCACCCTCCTGCTCCAGCAGGGTCACCCAGAGCAGGGTCCAGCATCACAGAGTCCAGGCAGATTTGGAATCTCTCCAACTCCACAACCTCTCTGGGCTGGCTGATGGTGAACTTGGTGTCCCCCAGCACTCCCAGGTCCTCCACAGAGCTGCTTTCCAGCAGCTCAGCCCCCCCACCTGTGCTGGCCCATGGGGTTGCTCCTTTCCAGGGACAGGACCCTGTACTTGCCTTTGCTGAACTTCATGAGGTTCCTCTGCCCAGCTCTCCAGCTTCTCCAGGTCAATCACCCCCAGGAGATGGGGCAGAACCTTCTCCCCCGCACACCATGGGAGTGGAGGTGCCAAGACACAAAGCAGGAACAAAACAAAACAAGGGAAGGACCAACTGGCATCAGTGCTGAGACTCCATCACAGCTCCTCACCAGGTGCCAGGGGGTGGGCCAAAGGGCCAGCAGCACCCTTGGGGTGGCTCCTCAGAGCCCAGCATATTTCTGTTGCCTTTCTCCTCGCCAGGCAAGCCCGGGCCAGGCGTGACACAAAGCGTGCTCTGTCTCGCCCATCCTCTTGGCACTGGGCACACGCTGGCACAGCCGCCCACCCCGGGAAGCTGCTGGAGGAGGGGGAGCTTGGCTACCTCGAGGCAGGAGTCTGAGGGGTTTTGCCAGGTCCAGGCTCCTCTGCAGAGCTGCTGGCTTAGAGATTACACTGTCCCTGGAACATCTCATCCATTCCCTTCAGAAGGGCAGCAAATGGTTTTCCTCACTGGTAATTTTACACTAAATGGTGTTTGCTGGAGCAGATAAACACTTTTAAAAAGGTTTTTTGTTTGTTTGGTTGGGTTTTTTTTTAATTAAAAATACATTTTTAAAGGGTTTTTGGAGCCTTCCTGGCTCCAGCCTCCTGTCAGGAGCTGCCAGAGCCAGAAGGTCTCCCCTGAGCCTCCTTCTCTCCAGGCTCAACAAGCCCAGGTCCCTCAGCTGCTCCTCCCCACACTCCTGCTCCAGACCCTCAGTATCCTTCTGGGAGTGAGGGGCCCAAACCTGAACTCAGGATTCAAGGGGCAGCCTCCCCAGTGCCCAGTCCAGAGGGATGCTCCCTGCCCTGGTCCTGCTGGTCACACTGGAGCTGGCACAAGCCCTTCAACCACAAGCTCAGCAGAAGCTCCCACGCCACAGAGGATTAAGTGAGGACTGAAGCCAAGGCCAGCACCCTCACACTTTGGAAGCAAAGATACTCGGGACCTCTGCTCCCAGGCACTTGGTGTGGAGGTGCCAGAGCATTTCTGCTTGCGGGATGACCTCTGTGCCAGCGCAGAGCACCAGACAGCAGCTCCCCTTGGCAGGACCTCCAGCACAAGCCGTGCAGGAGGCCAGACCTGCCCCTCACCCTGGGTCACAGAGGCCACATCCTGGCCTTTTGTTCTCAAAAGGGATCATGCAGGCAATTGGGTGCCAGCCACGAGAGCTTGTGCCGGTGCCTGCTTCCTCCCCTGGCACGCAGCGGGGCCGGGCGCCTCTGGCCAACTCCTGCTTGCGCAAACAGCCCAAGTAAGGAAGATAAATGAGACTGAGTGGCAGGGGAAGGCAGCACATCGGCTGCCAGCCAGCCCTGCCCTAGCAATCAGGGCATGCTGCAGGGCAACGGGGTCAGGCTTTTGGTCAGGGACCACGGCATCCCACGAGGTGCAGCGGGAAATGCCCGAGGCTGGCTGCCCCAAATCCACTGCTTGTCTTAAGGGGCAGGAGGGGGCAGGGCAAGGTGGGTTTTCAGAGTGGCAAAAAAAAAATGCTGATGGAGAAACGTTCATGTGAAATACTCCAATTCAGCAGGTGAAAAAGAAAAGTTGTTCCCCAAGTTGCACCCATTCCTCAGGCAATTCACAGACCCCACCTCAGGCACGTGTGCTCATAACCACTGGGAGATTTCTGATGGGAGGGGGTTCAATTCACATTTTCACCAGGCAGAAGGTTCCTCCTACTCACCAGGTGCTCCTGGCACGGGGCTCAGCCCATGGGTGAGTTCTACCATTAGATCCACGTTGTTCATCTGAGGCTGAGATCTCCTCAGTCTGGTCCATGATGGCAGTCAGAGGAGACCAACCCCTGCTGTGATCAGAGGATCATAGTCACTGAATCATATTGAGCCTTTAAAATCACTGAGCCCAACCATTCCCTCAGCCCTGCCAAGCCCACCACTAATTCATGGCCCTCAGAACCACATCTATACCTCTTTTAAATCCCCCCAGGGATGGGCACTTCCCTGGTACTGATGCTTCCCACTGACACAGAGCCTCAATTTGCTGCCTCAGCCTCACAGTCTGTGTCTCAGCTGCTTCTTGTAAGGGATACAAGAGGTTAATATTAAAAAAAAACCTGTCTTGAGCCATGCTAATGCTGCTGCAGAACAGAGCACCCCTGCCAAGAAGCTTATCTGAGGCTCTTTGTGAACAAAGTGAACCCTGGAAGGTGGCGAGGCTCAGTGACAGGGAGCAGGGATGAAAGCCAAGCTCTCTGCCTCTGGCCAGAGGAGAAATTTCCATCTTAGAGAGGAGCCACCCCATCCTGATAACCCCCCTGTTCCCACCACGCCGAGGGGCCTCGGGGGAGCCAGAGATACAGCTCAGTTCTGTCACAGCAGCATCTCATGGCTCCAACCACAGGGTCAGTCATTGAAGCTAAAAAGCATCCTTAGGGACACAGACAGGGCAGGCAGCCCTCTGCTGAGCTTCACGCTGGCTCTGCCTTTCTGCCAGCTCCTGCACCTTGGGAAGTGGGACAGAAATCCCACCTGGGAAAGTGGGTGTTTAGTGCCTCTCTCCTTTGCACACCACTGGTTCAATCTCCCGCAGAACCCGGGTACCACACCAGAGATACAATGAGCCTTTCAGCTCTTAAAACCTCTGGAAATAAACTCTGAATGAGACATACGTATGTGTGGGAAAATCTCAGAGCAGCCAGAATTTCACAGAAGCCCCAACTCGAACTTTCTGCTTCCCAAATCCTCCTGAGGCAGCAGGGATTGGGACTGGAGAGCAGCTCCATCCATCCCAATGCCCAACCCCGGGATTGATAACAGTCAGCTGTGACTGAGCACAGCCCGTCTATAACTCTGGGGTTATTTTTAATCGGGTGAATTGATGGCTCAAAACTAAGTCAGGCCCCACCAGTTCCTGGAAATTTAATCCACAGATCACTACTTCTCTGGAGCTACCGTGCAGCAGCTGAGCGGCCCCGGAGCCCTCCCTGTGCAGCTGGGAAGCTCCTGATTTACTGCACTTTGAGGCTGGAAAGCCCACTGCAGCCTCAGGAAAGAGCATCAGGCAAAATATAAGGGAAACCCTCTGGCCTTGAGGCCAAGGAGAGGCAGAGAAAAACCAGGTAAAGTAGAAACATAAGGGCTGGCCCAGCAACACCAGGGGTGCTGCTGTGAGCTCCAGGAGAGCTCCGAGCTGCTCCCAACATCATCTCCTCTCCCATGGACTGCAACTCACTGTCTCAGGGTTGCTTTCCTCTCTAACGTAGATGTGCAAAATATTTCTTCCTCCCCGGGGCACAGGGGAAAGAACAGGTCAGTCTGCTGGTGGAGAGAAGCCAACAGATGGGAGCTGGTGTGGAAAGGTCCCGATTAGCCTTGGCAGGCAGCACGGGCCAAAGTTCCCCCTTCCCCTCGCGCGCCCTGCCAGCAGCAGAGCTCTGCTGCTGATCCTCCCGAGGGGCAGGGGGTTTAATCTCCATGGAGATGGAGCTAATGCGGCTCCGTGATCCGCCCCAGGTGGTGCCTGGGCTCTGTACAGCTCCTCGGGAGCCAAATCACCTTTTTATTCCCGTTGTCCATCCCCTGCGGCAGCCGCCCCAGTGCCGGGACAGGGATCCCGGAGCCTCCAGCCTGTGGGGCTGGGAAAGGCAGAAGCAAAGCCCTGGGTGCAACTGGGAGAAGCCTGAGGCACAGGCACGGACCTGGCTGCTCACACCCCCATGGCAGCCAGTATTTGGCCAGCTCAGACACCACATGTGGGCAAGATGCTGGAGCTGGAGCTGCTCCTGAGGCTGAAGCTGAGAGACGCTCCCTAAATCTCACAGCAGCTCCCGGGGCAGCATTTGGCTTCCTCAAAGGATTCACCAGCAGCTATGGATTTCTCTTGGGGTTTACTTTCCTTCCTTTGCAAAAAGAACTGCTTTGACAGTGCCCGACAACACCCTTGCTCAGTCCAGAAGGGGACTGCAGCGAGCAAATGCTCGTTTGCTCACATGAGCTGGGAAATTGCACCTCAAACATTCAACAGACTTTGTCTTTTCCCAGCTGGAGACTTCCCCCTGCGTGTTTTGAAGCTGGACTCTGTACTCTCTGGAGCCCAGCAGGTCTCCAGCACACACAGCTCCCCAGTGTGTGGTCCTCTGAGCACCAGCAGCCTGCAAGGCTGTGACAATCCTGTGACAACCCACCCCTGCACTGGACCTGATGGGAAGAGCCCTGAGGAGGCTGTAGCTGGTTCATCCCTCCACAAGCAGAAGGCATCCCCAGGCACTAGATAAACCTGATGTGAGGTGGTGACACAACACAGCACACACACCTGGGAGCCACCAATGGACAGAGAGGCTCAGAGCTGAACCATTCAGGTACCTGCAGACAGGCACCTGCTCTTCCCAGGTGGAAGATGTTTCACTGCTGCAGATGTTTCACTGCCAAAGCCAACTGCTTTTTATGGAATCAGAGTTGAGGGGATAGTTTTGGCAGCCTCAAAATCATGTGCCAGAGCAGAAGGCTCCCAGAAACCCAATTGCCATGCTGGCTGCTGGCTGGCACCCACCTGCTTTTGCTTCCTGAGCCAGGGAAGGGGGAGAGAAGGAGCCAGGGGGGTGCTCAGCCCACAAGGTTTCCTTGCCTTGTGTTCTTGTGCTGTCAACAGGACAGAGCAGAACAGCCAAAGGCATTTTCTAAGAGAAGAAAAAGCATCCATAAGGAATGAAAAGGTGCTGTTAACGGATGGAGTTGAATTTAAATTCTCAGAGAAGACTGCTTCTGGGATTATTCCCTCTCCTCTGTCAAAAGGAGACAATCAAAGGAGCTGAACAGTCAGGGCTGCTTCTCAAGGTGACAGCAGATTATCCAGCTTTCCTGCTCATCACCAGCTCTCGCTCTAAGGATTGACAGAGCTGTTGTGCTCTCAGACCCACACTAAGACACAGCTTTGCAGAATGCCTGAGCACGAGGACACCAAAAAGCAGCCTCTTGCCTGGCACCTTTCAGACAGGACTTGTGTGTAGAGTGGAGCCCCACGATGCCAGACCTCCAGAACTGCCCCAGGGCTATGAACCCTCCTTTGCTCATCCCCACTCAAGTACCTAATGCAGCCCAGGGAGGTGTAAATACACCTTGACAGACCTGGGAAAGAAGCGGGAAGGAGGAATATTGATGCCATGACAAGAAAAACACCACCCGTCAGCAAGCAGGAGCCAGCAGAGGGTTTGAAGTTCTGGGCTCACCACCTCCCCACCCCATCTCACAGACACCAACACACAGACTGAGCCTGATCCAGACCCCTCACAGCCAAAGAGGTGAAGGGCACCCTGCTGCAGCCCTGGGTGGGACAGACTTCTCCCATCCCTCTCACTGTTTTCCAGTGGCCAAGGCTGATCTCCTGCATGGTGGAGTGGGAAGCAGGGAGGAGGGACACCACAGCCTCTGTCTTCCACATCACACCAGGCCACTGCAAATCCCCCGCGTCCCTGGGAATGAAGACAAGGCAGGAATTCTGCCGTGCTGTGGCCATCACACCTGGCTCCAGGACAGAGCAGAGGGACCTGTGGCAGAGCTGTGCTGGTTGTGCTGGTCCAGCTTTCTCCAGCTGAGCCTCCCTGGCAGGAAGCACTGACAGGCTAATGGTTGTGTCTGAACATATTAACCAAATTACTCGCTGCTCTCTCTGTTTTCCTAGAGCCCCAGCCAGACCCCAAGACTGTTTATCTTGGCTTTGAACCCCCTGCCCCTCTCTGTGCAGTGTAAGCACAGAGCTCTGTTAACAGAAACCAAAGCAGGAGTCACCACCAAGACTGGCAAGGGGCCTGTCCTGTTCCCACAGCTCAGAGCTTTGCTATCAGTGTCACAAATAGTTTCTGGACCTGCCACTCAGAGCTAAGGGGTCTCAGCACTGTCACCTCCAGCCCCGTGGCTGCTTCCCCAGTCCTGCCTTGCAGCCCTGGGGCTGGGGGATTTCAGCCAGCACCCAGAGAGCTTTTTGCCCGTGTCCAGTCCTGCCCAGGGACTCTCCCATACTCTGCTTCCACTTCACAACACAAGGGTCCCAACTGAGCTCAAATCCACAGTGTGCAAAGTGCTGAACATCCTCCCCGGTGAGAGATGGGTCCGTGGGCTCCTCTCTTCAAGGCTGAGGAGAGCACAGATCTACTGGTGTGTTCAAGTCAGGAGCAAACACCAGCTCTCTAGGACCTTATACTGGACTCACTACAGAGCAGCTGGGTGAAGTCTCCCCCCATTGCTGTCCAACAGCAAACCCCAGGGCCACAGCAGCAGGGTTTCACTCCATGAGTCCCCAGCAGTCAGCCCAGTCTGACTTTCAGCAGCTCAGTAAGGTTCCCTTACGACCTTTAGGATACTCCAAGGCCAAGTCTACACAACTGATTTGAAACTGCTTCTCCTCATCCCCTTGGACTGCAACCCAACTGAGACCATCTGGTGTCAGTGGCTGTGCAGAGGTTCCTGTTGCAGGACCTGAGCTTTGCTCAGCCCCTACCCCACATCAAGGCTGCAGCAGCTGAACAATAAACCAAGGTCATTAGATTGCACAGTGGGCCCCAAGTCCAGGCTTTTACCCACAAGAGCCCCCCACTGGCCCTGTAGACCATGTGGACAGGGAGAAGGCTTTGTGATGGTTCCTTCTGTTGTGGGTTGGACCTTTGTCACCCTGCCAAAAAGCAGAGGCTACTTGTGCAAGGGACAAACCTCTCCTTAGCTCAGGGTTCCCTCACCACTCTTCTGCCCTTCTCCCACGTGCAGAAGCTCCTATGGATACAACCTGTCCCCATCTCAGGGGGTTTCTGAAGCACCCAGCTGCCCAGCCAAGGGGCAGAGCTGTTACCTGAGCAGCCCAAGAGCAGGAAGGTGCCCTGAGGCCAGGGCCCCTGTGCAGATCTGTGCATCCAGGGTTTATTTCCTAGCAGGGAGGAAAGGCTCTAGCATTCATTCCCTGGGAGAGGGTGAAATCTGCCTTGAATTTAAACACAATAATCTCATTCCAACCCTACGAACCACAACTGAAACCTTGCAGTGAAAGCTGGTGTGTTTGGAATAACACTGTACTGAAGGGTTCCCAGTCTAGAACAACTCCCAAACCAGGGCAAAACACACAGGGATCCGTGAGAGGAAAATGCTGGAGGAGGTGGAAGTGCTGCTGGGACTGTTTCTTATTCCCAGCCAGGCTGCAGTCACTGCAGCTCCCAGGACACCAGCAGAGACCCTCAGCAGAGCTTAGTTCTGGGGGAGATGCTCCTGATTGACCCCACACCAGGGACTCAGCTTCATTGCTCAGGCACAAACATCTACCTCAGAGCTCACTGTCCAGCTGGAGCCACCCCTTAGCACACACACAGTGCAGTGGTGAGCTGGGTGTTACTGGAGGACTAACATCTCCAGGGACATCTCTCTTAGTTCCAGTCATTCCTACCTGTTGTGAGAGCAGGGTCCTGGGGCTGCCACCCGACAGCACAAAAGGATCTTCAGCAGTCTGGTGACAGTGATGGACTTCTCAGCCAGGCTCTGACAGCACTGGGGAAAGCTGGGGCTGGAAAATTGTCTCCAATCAGCCAGGATAAATCTCTCCTCAAATCTTCTCGCATTCCAATGCCTTGTGCCTGGACAGAAACAACCCGTGTTCAATTTTAGGCGGTGAGAACGCACAAAGAGGAGCAGAGAGCTCTGCAAACAGGCAGAGGGTTGGCAAGAGCTGCACAACTCACGGGCTTCTGCAATGGCTGGACTCTGCCCAACACCTGGGCAATGGCTCTGAGCTGGCTGAAAGCTCTATGGTTTGGATTTCATTAGCTGGGCAAAAGGTGCTGCTGCTGCACTGGGCTGCAGATGAGATGCTTGTCTCCCATAAACTGAACCAGCAAGCCCCAGGACAAAGTCCTGCAGAGTGCCAGAGGAGTCTGCAAAGCCTCCTGCTGGCTGGTACCTTGGCCAGGGCATCTGGGAGCCTTGGAGTCCCCTGTCCTTGTTAAACCAGCTGAACCTCCCTCTCCACTGGGAATGCTGCCTCCTTCCACATATTCCTCACTACCCAAGAGGGATGGAAGCTGGTTTCTTTCACCCTGCAACTCTCACAAATGAGGTCATTTTGTTTCCTGAGCAAGATAGCGGCCAAAGCCCCCCAGCAGCTCAGAAACACCAATTTAATTAAAAAATTTTATTTAAAATATGTCACAGCTCATATCTGGCACGAAATCCTCCAAAGAGAATGTGCAGATCCCAGCCCTGAGCAACAGAATAGGAGCTGATTTCCTTTCAGCCTATACACACACACACATGCACATGTATATAAACCATAAGTATATCTGTATATACACATGCTCAGATCTGCAGAGAGCAGGAGAGCTCTCACAAACCTGCTCAAGACTCCCATGATGAAACAAAAGCCACAGAGCAGCAGCACTGGATGTAAAATTTCACTTTGGTCGTTTCCAGACCCATGAAATGCTTTTAAGAAAAAAATAAAATAAATAAAGACTAGGGAAGACCCTGGTGTTTTCCAGCAGCAGCAAAGAGGAGGGGTGAGGACATCAATCTTCATTCTCCTCAGAACATCCAACTGCAGTTATGATGGAGAGCAGCATCTCCCAGGCTACGGGTGGTTTCCTAGCTAATAAATCTAACGTCAGGATCCGAGGTACCTTGGGTGCTCTTCTTTGCTGAGCTCTGCTCAGCAGGTATTTTCACAAGGCCAGAATTGGTGAATCCAAACAAGAGGGGCCTCTCTGGATTTTTCCCCTTGCTGCACCCAGGGCTGAAAGCAGATTTTAACATCCTGAAGTGGTGTGAGAAAGGGGTAAATCAACACAGGGTGGCAAACGGGGTGTGAAGGAGAGAGGAGGAGCTCTGGAGGGAGGGAGGCACACCACAGGGCATGAGCCATCAGCCACTGCCAGGGTGCTGAGCCCCTTTTTTCACTCACCCAGCTGCTGCTGGGCACAGGGCAGTGCTGGTGCCACGTTGCACCCCCTCCATAAATCCTCCCCCACACCAGCCCGGGGATGGGAGCTGTGCTGGGGCAGCTTTGCTTCCAGCCCCAGGGAGCACTGCAAGCTCTCTGCCCCTCAGCTCATTAAACAGTGACATTTCTGGCTGACATCATCATCATAATCATAATAATCATAGTCCAGCCTGTTTCTAAGCTTGGGTGGCTTTGCTTTCTGCTTTTGCCATTCTCTTCGTAACTACTCCCAGACCTGAGATGCCAAGAGAAGGATTGATATTCAGACTTGCTCATTCAGGGATATCAGAGTTGATATTTTTTTTTATTGGAGCCAGGAGTAAAGATTTCTATTTTTCCAAGACCAGGGAAAGCACGTTCAGGTTGATAAATACCTGTCAGCAAAAGCCATTAGCTGATTAAGTGAACTACAAAGGGAAAATAAAAGACAAACCCACCCTGCCATTCCCAGGGGAGCAGCTCAATGGCCTTTTCCTCCATGCAGGAGTTTAAAGAGATTTCTTGGAGTATTTTCTGCAGCTCTGCACATGTGCTGCTCCATTAAAGGGACAGATCATCAGAACCTGTCTAAAATTAACTTCCTTCTCAGGAATCACAATTAAGAAGCTGCCCAGCAGCAGCTTCTCTTTCTGGCTCTTCCTCACACCAGCTCTGGACTCACCTTTGCTGCAAATGCTGCAGCAGGAACCCTCAGAAACCCCTCCAGCACAAGCACTGGGCAGGGACTTATTATGGGCCATTCATCACATGAAGCTCCAGAAATCCTCACTTCAGTGGTCAGGAACATCACTTCTGTGCCTCAGTTTCTCCCTCTGTAAAATAAAAATGATGGGAACTCTATCCAAAGTAATCACTTGAGCCCTGTGATGGAGGGTCCCCCATATCTGGTCCCTGCTGCTGCTGACGACACTTCCAAGTGTCTCACAAGTGCCAGCCTCAGCTCCTGGAGTGATCACACACTTCCAGGTGAAGTTTATACACCCCTGGGGTCCTGGAGGAAAAAAAACCCCATCAGCAACATCACCCCAGAAGCCCTAAAACTAAAAAGCAACGGAAAAGGATGTTCATTCTTTCCTCTTTAACCTGCTTGGTTTTCAGCACAGCACAGTAGTTTATGATCAATCAGGGACAAGTGGTTTAGCACTTGGAAATAACTGGAGTCAGCAAAACTGCCACGGGAAGGGCCAGTCTGCACCGTGTATCCTCTCTGCAGAGCTTGAGGCAGTGAAAACCCAGGATTTACTGCAGCAGCAAAGGTTGCAATCTAATCCTCTCTGTAATCTCCTACCCTAGGAAACTTCAGGATGTTGTGGGTGGGAAGAGGGTTCAACCTTCGATTCAGGACTTGCAGGAGAGCAACAATTCACAGCAGGACTGATCCTATAGGATTCTGTCTGGATCTGGACTCTACAGGCACACAGGGCACAGAGCAGCAACGAGCACCAGGAAGGAGGAGGATGGATGCAAAGCTTGACTCAGCACCTCCTGCCTTCCCTCCCTTCTTCCCAGCTGCAGCTGGAGACCCAGCAGAGCCCCACCATGCCACATTCAATGAGAAAAACCAGGCTTGTCATAAACCAGAAAACTAATTGCCCCCAGATGTCTCATTAAGGCCACAAGAAAATCTTTACAGGGTCAGGAAAGCACTTGTGGAAATCACCAGGAGGTCACACTGCCAAACTTTCCCTGGGGCTACACGCAAGCCTTGGGGACACCTGAGCACAGGACCAGGAACCAAGGTCCCTGCGAGAGGAGCCTGGCAAGCAGGATCAGCCTCCCATAAAAAAAGCAGCAGCTCTGCCAGCTTCCTAGCAGGAATATACTTATTTTTCCTGAGAAAGAGGATCACAGACCTTCAGGTGGCTTGGGCTGCCCCTGCTGCCTTTTGCATTGAAGAAAGCAGGGCAGATATTGACTGCTGCCATCCTCCAACAGCTTACCAACCTCTCCAAAGCTGCTGCCTGCAAAGCCAGGCTTCCCAGTATCCCCCATCCCCATGATACTGGGCAGGTTTCACTTCACTTTCCACCCACTCAGGAGGCCCCTGTGCACCATGCAGTGGCTTTTACCCCCCGGGACAACGGCCTCGTGTCCTTCACTGGGCAGCAGGAAACCTCGGGGTGACCGAGGCAACGTTGCTCATGGAAGCTGCTCCATCTGCAACTCGTCCTGAGCCAGAACAGCAGCAGGGAGATAAGGAGTCTCAAAGGTCTCATGGAAAACTCTGACAAGCAATCTATTTTGAGCTGGCCCAGCTTGCTTTTCCTGCTGGCCGCTGGCCCCACTCCTCAGGCACAGGCATGGGATGAGCTAGACCTTGTGTCTCTGGAGGACAGGCCAGGGACACGAGCTTGTCCCTTCAACAGGAGGGGAGCAAAGGCAGCAGCAATGGCCTCTGATGTGCATGGGAACATTTCCATCAACAGCATCCAGAGCCCAGGAGAGGCCATAGGGCGCTGGCTTTGCAGCCTTTACCTGCACCACAGGCTGTTCCAGTGCCAGGTGCCCACTGGAGTGATCCTGGCCTGATGGGAAGGACTTCAAGTGATGCAGGGCCCTGGTCTCCATCCACAGAATTATTTCAGTTCAGATGCTTTTGCCTGGGGAAGGAGAAGGAGTCACAGGTGGGAAAAAGGTAGCACTCAGGAAATTTAAACTCTGGTTTGCTCCTCTCTGGAGAGGAGCAGATGGGTCTGAGCTCACTTTGCCCATGTTTCTCTTTGATGGCAGAGATGCTCTCATCCAGAGGCCCCCCAGAGCAAAAGCAGAGCCCTGCTCACCCACCTGGACCTCCTCAAGTACCGCTGCAGTGCCATGGCCAAGGAGGGCTTTTCTGCAGTGAGCCACCCCAGCAGCTTCCCACCCTGGCCCACACCTCAGCGTTTGCGCGTGCAGCTCCTGCTCTTTGGCTGCCCTCACTCCTGCTCCACAAGGCAGGCTTGGCATGTGCTGCATCCCTGGCTCCTTACAGCTCCAGTGGGATAAGTGCATGATGCTCCTGCCCCTTCTCTCCACAAGCCCTGGCTCTAGGATGTGGGTCTGTCTCCTTGAGACAGGGAGCTGTTGGAGCAGGGCCAGGGGAGCCCCAGCAATGCTGGGAGGCCAGGCAGGGAGAGTTTGGTTTGTTCAACCTGGAGAAGAAAAGGCTCCGGGGAGACCTTCTGGGGCCTTTCAGGACTTCAAGGGTCTGTCAGAAAGATGAGGACAGAGTTTTTAGCAAGTTCAGTTGGAACAAGACAAGGGGTGATGATTTTAATCCAAAAGAGGGAGATTTAGACTGGAGGGAAGGAGAAACTGTTGGTGCTGAGGGTGGCAGAGCCTATGCCAGGGCTGCCCAGAGAGGTGGTGGCTGCCCCATCCCTGGCACCATCCCAGGGGAGGTGGGGGGGCTCTGAGCACCCTGCTCTGGGTGCAAATGGCCCTGCTCCCTGTGGGGGTTTAGACTAGGTGACCTTGAAAGAGCCCTCCAAACCCAAACCAGTCTGGGATTCTACGACCCCAGGCTCCACAGTTTGCTCTGCTCAGACCAAAGCACAACCAACTTTGGCTTCACTTTGCTTGCTTGGACACAAAATATAACTTGAAGACTTTGTTCACTTAAAAACACAAAAGAACCTGGTCCAGGAGCTCTTGCAGGGGAACAGAGCTGGGACGTGGCCAGTGCTCATTCCTCACCACACCCTCACAGAGATGGGAACAGGGGCATTTGTGCCTTGGAGAAGACCAGCCTATTTTGGGACGAGCCGAAAGGAAACCATGACAAGGGCTGATATGGAGAAGTGGGTACAAAGCAAGCTGATGACATTTACTCAGTGCCAGGGCAAGAATCCCAGATCCAGCATGTGCCAGGGCAGCACCAACTCAGCAGCTTCCAAAGCAGGTTGGGATGCTCCAAGCAGGGGGATGCCCGGAGTGGGTACGTCCGGGACATGGAGCAGAGAGGGATCTTGCTCAAGGCTGTTCCCAGCTCAGGATGCTCATGAGAAAGGCAAAGGCATCTGCTGATGACTCCAAAGAAATCAGTTTTTAAGGGATGAGAGAGGAGAACTTTGTGACGGAACTGCTGGAGTGTCTGGGAACTGGATTCCTGGGATATGGGAACTATGCAGCAGACAGCTGGGGACAGGGACTGTGATTCATCCTGGATACACTGAAAGCAGAGAAAGGGCAGAGGGAGCCAAAGCAGTTAAGTAGGGATATAAGAAGGAGAATGAGCAATGGGCCCAAGGCTTTACAAACTATAAACACTGTGATGGAGGAGCTTTGTATTCAAAATAAGCAAAGGCAAATTAAAGGAGGGAATCGGGGGAAGGGAAAGACAGCAGGGAGGAGAGGGACTGAGCAGAGATCTGTGACCAGTGCCAGGTGAAGGGAAAGCTCTTCCCAGGTTCTTGCTGGGAAGCAGAAGCCTGAGAAATTGGAGGGAGAAAGGAGTGAAGGATGGCAGAGCCGGCAACAAAAACAGGGGTCACAAGGGGAGTCCTGGGATGCTTTGCAGAGCTCCCAGCAGAAGTGGAAGAACTGGTTTAAAGGCAGACAGGGACAAGGGCTATGCTCCAGAAGCCAGTTGGAGAAGCTGGTTCTTGACTCCCAGCTGGGTTTGTGTCAAAGCTCAGATGGACCACAGCATTGTCACATGGACCACAGCATTGTCACATGAAATTACTCAGTGGCCACATCCACCACAAAGTCCTCACCACACTGATGCCAGCAGGGATGGAGGAGAGACAGAACTCCCCCTCCACACCTTCCCACAGGCTGGGAGCTTCCCAATCCTGGGCAAAGCCAGACAGAGAAAACCCTACAGGGAAAGGACCCTGCAGCCCTTTCCTGCTCGTGGAGGACACACCAGTTTGTGTCAGTGCCCACACTACAACTAGGCTGCTGAAGCAGAATTCCCAAAAGCAGAACATGTGCTGATGGGTGACTGTGCTCAGCAGGGAGACTTGCTCCTTGCCTCCAGAAAGACAAGGCTGTCCACAAACCCCACCATGAGCACCTCCTCCCCTTTGGCCTGGGAGGATGAGAATGAGAAGTGTGCATAAGGAGGCACCAGCTCACCCAGCATTCAGGATAAAGGTCACTGGTGTGGTATTGCTCCAGGTGCAGAGAAACCTGCTCCCACGAGACCTGTTTTCCACTCCCTTGGCAACCTCAGCTGTGTTAGATGGCTTGGAGAAGTTTCCAAACTGCATCTGCAGATCCACACCCAGCAACAAGAATTGATTTGTCTCCTTCCTCCAGACCCCAGCTCCTTCCAGAGCCCTCCACAGTGACAGATCCATTCCCCATATCAGAGCTCACCTCTGCAGGGAGAGGAGCACAAAGTAAGTGGCTTCTTCAGATGCAGGAGGCACCAGCAGCACCATGAAGCCTGGGAAAGTTTCATCCAGCCAAGATGTTAATCAGGGCCAGGGCAAACTGCTGACTCAAGAAAACAGCAGCACAGGATTGATTAGCAGGAAGAGAAGGGCCAGATGCCTTCACATATGCTCCACTTTCACCCAGCCCAACAGGTCTGATGGCTGCTGTGACATTCCTCTGGGGTCCCTGAGCTCAGCCCCAGCCCGTGGCAGCCTTGCTCCCCCTCCTCAGGGCTTGGGTCCATACAATTAATCAGCCCCACAGGGGCTCCCCAGGCCCTGGTGATGGACCTGTATTGATCTGCACCAGCTCTTAGGTTTCTATCTCCATTTATCAGGCCTTTGGGTTCTTTTAATCCCATCTCAGCCCTCCCCAAAGTAATGAGATAAGAGGCAGGCTGGAAAGGCTGATAAAAGGGAACTGAACAAATCCATTAATGCTGTTTCTGTGCCAGGAATTACAAACCCCAGCCCTTGCTAATTCTGCTTGCCAGCCAGAGTCCCAGGACAGCAAAGCCAAAGAAGAAACTCCAGGCTCACTAATAACTCCTGAGAAAAAAACAAGTAACATCTGTGAGGACCAAGACTCTTGGGTTCTTATGCCACAGTGGTTTTTCTTTGGGCACAGAGATAGGTCAAAGCAGGGTGCTCAGACCTGAAGAGCTAGTGCTGATTCCATGGAAGTCTGAACTGGTGCAACTGGTGGCTGCCCCAGCCCTGCCCTCCTGGCTGGGTGACCACCCTGGCCCACGCAGCCATCACACCATGGGCAGAACCAGTGAGGAAACTGGCAAAACAATCCCCTTGGGCTCCCCTACAGCTCTGCACAAATCCTATTCCAAAAGTAGGAGGATGTTCTGCAGCTCCCGTGTGGACCTGAGCCTTGGCCAGGGGGTGATGAAGAGCTGAAAGACAGAGAACACGCAGAGACCCAACCAGTCCTGAGCTACTGCATGTCCCCTTGAAGAGACAATTGTCACCCTGCAAGATGTGTCAAGATCTCTAATAAAGAAAATGCTACCAACTCAAACCCCAAATCACAGGAAAAGTCAAATGCAGGACGTTTTGTCAAGGTACTAAATCAGAGAGCAAAAGGACAAGTTACCAGGTCAACAGGAACGTGTTTTAATTGTGACCTTGGAACAAAAATTTCCTCGTCTAAATGGAGATTAATGGACATTTCAAAAGACAGTTGCTTTAGCCTAACCCCACCCCCCTGCACATTTTCCTTGGTATGTGGCCTAATGGATGCTTCAACAACATAAAAACCAACAAAGAGGAATAAGACAAATAAATTGAGGCACTCATCCAACCAACACCCTCTCTGGAAACGATTCAGCTTCTATTTTAATTGATATCTCCTAAAACCCAAATCCCCTCTCAGGAAAAAATAAACCATAGGCACTTCAAAGAAAAACAATGTGAGATTTGCCCAGAATCCTCAATTCATGGGAGGCAGAGGCAGGAATCCAGACCACTAGTGAGGACCACAACACTGAAGAGCACAAAAAGCATCACTGAGTACCTGATTTAATCCTGCCCCTTGATGTTGGCATCACTGGAAGCTTTTCTCCTTTTTAAGCAGAAATTTGGGGTCCTGATGCTGGGATTTAGCAACCCATGCTGGAGCCAGCCCAAGGACTGTGGAAGAGGCTCCTCTCTTGATCCTTCTCTCCTCTGGAAGTGGTGCCTGTACAAGGCACTTTGTCTTCCTCTTAGCTGCCACCTGAGCATCATTAGGAAATGGACCTAATTATGTTTGATGGATGGGGACTGGGGGTTATTACTCAGCTCTGTGCAGCTGACAGACCATAAAAGATATTTCACAGGAGAAGAATTCAACTGCAAATGCTGCAGCTGCACAGCAGGTACCCTGACTCCACAGACCCAGAACCTCCACTGCTCCCAAGGCTTCAAATCCTGATCAAAAAGCCATGGAGAGGGGAGAGAAAATATCAAATTGTTGTTCTGACAGCCAAGAAGGGACCAGGACCTCACTGTGGCAGGATCTGCAGGGCCACAGAGTCAGGCATCATTGGAGGCAGCCAAAGCTCTGGAGGAGGAGCAAGTTAAACAAACACAGGAGCCAAGAGCACACAGGTTGCAGCAAGAGGAGGGGAAACCAGGTCTTTGAGCAAAACTAAGAATGCCCAGTTCCAGTTCCACTATCAGTACCATGTCTTGTTCCACATACTCATCAATGACTGGGATGAAGGACAGATTGGACCCTCAGCCAGTTTGCTGATGAGACAAAACTGGGAGCAGTGGCTGATACACCAGAACTGAGCTGCCATCCAGGGACACCCAGACAGGCTGGAGAGCTGGGCAGAGAGAAAACTCCTGAAGTTCAACAAGGGCAGGTGCAGGGTCCTGGCCCTGGGGAGATACAACCCCCTGCACCAGTACAGGTGAGGGGGGACCTGCTGGGAAGAAAAGGGCCTGGGAGTGGTGGCAGACACACAGACACCAACTTCACCATGAGCCAGCAACGGGGCTTTGTGGCCCATGGTCTCCTGGGGGGCATGAAAAACAGGCCAGCAGGTTAAGGGAGGTTCTCCTCCCTCCCTACTCTGCCCTGGTGAGACCACCTCTGGAGTGTTGTGTCCTGTTCTGGGATCCCTGGTTCAAGAGAGACCAGGAGCTACTGGAGAGAGTCCAGCAGAGGCTGCGGAGATGCTGAGGGGCTGGAGCATCTCTGCCCAGGAACAGCTGAGAGCCCTGGGGCTGTTCAGCTGGAGCAGAGCAGCCTGAGAGGGGAGCTGAGCAATGCTGAGCAAGAGATGAA
>JANHGL010005235.1:0-81942 GCA_024611195.1 Ceyx melanurus | reverse complement strand
CGGGGCCTGCTTCCCGGGGCCTGCTTCCCGGGGCCTGCTTCCCGGGGCCTGCTTCCCGGGGCCTGCTTCCCGGGGCCTGCTTCCCGGGGCCCGGGCAGCCACGCTGAGCTCCGGATTAGCCAGCCTCGGAGGAAGGCCTGGGGGCAGCTTTTAAAAGCCCCTACTAAACATAAGGCAGGACTGTGTGAGATAGGGGCCTTTCTGTTGATGGCTCCTGCCTCATCTAACTGTGGTCTCCGTTTTAAAGCGTTTGGGCTTTGAAAAGTGCCTGCTTTGGTGAGGGGTGCAGAACACACACAAAACAGTTTCCTACAGTCTCTGTTGCTCTAGCAGCACTGCGAGCTAGCCTGTTTTTTCTTATCTAGAAGGTTTGTTGCTGCTTTCATGTGTTGGGAGACAGATTCATGCCAGCCACACCCAGGCTAGGATTCTCAGGGGTTAGCTGGTGGTTTCTTGAGGGAGAGAAAATACAAAAATAATAAACTAAAACTCTGTTTGCTATTTCTAGGAGCAGTTCATGCGTGATGAAGTTGTTACAGAACCTTTGACAAACAAGGAATTGGTGAAATGCTGATGAATGCACCCTGAGCTGTTGAATGCACCCTGAGCTGTTGATTTAGTGAGGAAGCACCGGGGGGGGACTGCAGAGACGTCCTGGAAGCACTGGCTGCTGTGAGAAATGTGCAATAACCAGCTGTCTTCATGACTGCAGTGAGACTTTGCTGGGACATCAACACATGAATGGACTTTTTCAGAAGGTTCTCATATTTATAAATATACAAGTTGCCTTATGTGTTCTGGGAGTCTTGAGCTTTGTGAGAAAGATACAGATATATCTATATATCTATAGATATATATTTGTGATATAGAGAAGCGCATTCAGCTTCAGGGAAGTGTGTGGTTGCAGCTTGTATCTAGCAGTGGCTCCTTAGCCTATGGAGGAGAGCAGGCTTCATGTGGGATGTGCCAGTGTGGAATGGCAGAGAGAGGTGAAATACTGGAGAAAGATCTAGAAGTCTGTAGGACATGATCCCTGCAGGTTCAGTTTGACACCGTGGGTATCACCCAGCATACAGGCTCGGGTACTCAGCCTGTGCTGGCTCTGGGGCAGATAAGGCACCCTGGGCAGCACTGCTGGCTGATGGTTTGTACTCCTGTGAGCACAAGGAAGGGGTTGTATTTAACTGCAGCGGAGGCAGCACCTGAATCTCTTAAACTGCAGTGGCTTTGAAACAGCTTTGGCACTCAGACATAACAGTGATCCTCCTGTGAGCGTAGTGAAATGAAACAAAAGGAGTCCAACTTCTGCAGAGCTGGGAATGTGCAATTGGGCTTGGATTGACATTTCCCAGCTTTTCTCAAGAATTGTGTGATTTGACTTGCAGCAAATATAAAGTGGGCTGTGGTTCTTTGTGCCATTTGTAGTAGAACGTTTGCTGAATTTCTTTGCCTTCGCTGGGTTCTGCCACTTGCAGGTGGGAGAACTTTGCACTTAATACAAAGGAATTTTTTAGGGTAGAAAATAGTTGGTAGAATATACTCCAAAGTACACTGATTCCAAAACCACTTCTTCTATTGCAAGCCCCTGCTTTTAAGTATGTGTTTTAAGTTATGGTCATTTGTGTTTTTAGTAGAATTGGACATATGTGAGGTTAAATTTGGGTAAAAAATAGTTGAGCAGCATTTCTGTAGTTATTTAGCTCCAGGCACTAAAGATAAGCAAGTCTTACTAAATTATTAATGCTTAACTATTTTTTACTTACAAGGTTCTGTAAATGGTGAAGATGCAGATTCTATTTTTTATTGTTACTTGTTTTACAAAAAGAGGTGGTAAACAGAAGGAAACTCCATTTTGAAGGCAGTGTGCACACGCGTGTTTCCGTGCCCGAGCCAGCAGGTGGCACCCGTGTCCCTTCGGAGCTGTGTTCACACCGCGGCAGCTGCGGTCCTGGGGGTTAGCTCTGTCTCCACAGATACATGACTGTTTCACTGAAGATGTTTCGCACTTCGCCGGTGGTTTTAATGCACCATTGCTTGTTCTGTTTGCTCACCAGCCACAAGGATCTCCAGAGGTGCTGTGCTGCAGTGGTAAAGCCACCAGAATGTCTTCAGGTTGCTTAACAAGAAGTGCTTCAATTTGCCAACAGATGCTATACAGTGAGTCTACAGGAACCCTAGCTAAGTTCTTAGTCAAAGTTCTGCTGCATAATTAATACCTGAGGGATTTTTCCACAGTATCAAATGGCACACCAAGGGAAGCAATTGCATCAGAGTAAATGACTGGGGGGTGGTGTCTCTAAAGGTGATTAGAATTTAGAGGAGTGATTTGTGTGGATTTCAGTACGAGGAAGGTAAGGCATTGCCACAAAGTCTTGTGTGAAATGTATGGTTGGACTCCTGCATGGTGTGGGAAGGGTTTATCAGTGGAATTTTACTTGATGCGTGCTAATACAAGCTTTGGAGAGATACTCTGTAGTGTTCCTCACTTAACTAAATTATAGATAATGGCTTTTTTTAACAGTAATTTTAGCAAAATGGGTTCATTACGTCAGTTGGGACTGTCAGTGCTGAAGGTTTCATGATAAACATGTTGCACTTCCCACGTCTTTGACAAAGACTGATCCTTGAGAGACTCCACTTGTCACTGGTCTCCCCTTGGACATAGACCATTGACACCCCCTCCCTGGGAGTGGCCATCAGGCCAGCTCTTCACCCACTGCATTTCCACCCATCCAACCCACATTTCACCAGCTTGGAGACCCGAGTGTCACGTGGGACAGTGTCAGGGGTTTTGCTCAGACCCAGGTCAGTGACATCAGTTGCTCTTCCCTTGTCACCTCCTATTACTCTTCTGCCCCAGCAGGGCCTGCAGGAGGATCTGCTCCATGCTCTTACCAGGCACAGTGCTGACACTGACTATAGTTCCCAGGTTCATCCATCTTTCCTTTTCTGAATATGGGGGTTATGTTCCCCTTTTCCAGTCAGTGGGGACTTCACCAGCCTGCCAGGACTGTTGGAATATAATATCTGTATTAATAATGTATTAATAATCCCTGTTGGAATGTTCCCCTTCAGGAGTTCAGTCACAAGGTTTCCTCACAGCAGCACAGGCTCTTGCACAGTGGTCAGGCCCCTTATGCACTTCTTGTGTGGTACATGTTCATAGCCATCAGCAGCTCACTGGCCTTCTAAAAAGGCAATTGTGCTGCACACAAAGGAGCCTTCTGCTCCTCGTTTGTATCTGACAAGCTGATTGATTGATCAGGTCCCTGACTGCACAGTGATCCAGTGTGAAGACAACAGCATGATGTAAACACTGATGGAGTAAATCTACTGTATTAGAGATCAGAGAGGGCGGAACAGCTTGGGACCAGTTTCAGAAATCCAGGCTCTGAAACTGCCAACACCATTACTAAACTCAATACTGAAAACAATCCAGACACTGTTGCCCTGGGTTTAGCTAAGACACGAAGATAATTTGCTCTTTGTTGAACTGGAGAGGCTCAGCTTTTCTGAGCAGTTGGACTCCTGTTTGCATGTCAAAGAAACTTGCTGCAGAGGTGGTGTGCTTGTGGCTCAGGGTGCTGTGTATCAGGGGCCTACACCATTAGCTTTCAATAGCTGCTCCAGAAGTCCATGACAAGACCCTGCATCTCCAAGAGCTGAGGTCACTAGGCCACCAATGTCAGCTGTTGCACTTGTTCCATTTGCCTATATTTTGGGGAAGTTGTAATGTTCTATGTCTATCTTGACATTTTTCCTTCCATCATGATTTTTTATTCTGATTCTTGACACCCATCGGAAATCCCACTGGCCTTCAGTTTAATAAAGATCATTACGTGGATTACCAGGACTATATACCAAGAATTGATTCATTACAAATAAAATGTCTATGCTTTCTCCTAGCACAGTTCCTTGTGGAGTGCTTTCTCTTGGTAGTTAGGACATGGCTTTGATTCTGCTTCGTAGGAGCTTAAAATGATAATTTCTTCATGTCTCTTCATATCAAGAGGAGACTGGGAGGACCCAGAGTGCCCTGTGTGACCGTGAAGATCTTGGGATCCTCAGCCTTGAAACTGGTCAAACCTTTTGAGTGACAGAGGCAGCAACTGAGGGAAGCTGTGCCAAGCTGTGAGACAGCTGTCACAGTGTCTCCTGTGGTCAGGAAGTGGGTCAGAAGGGACTAGCTGAAAGGGCAAGAGCGTCAGTGACCACTCATTGCTGCTTCCCTCCCTCTGCTGTCACCATTTCCCTTGGCTTGCATAACAGGTCATCTCTCCAGAACTCTTGGCAGCTCACCAGTGCAGCATTAATTCATTCATATTTGCTAACTAACCATCTTTTCTGTTTTACTGTTTCCCCATACTTTCACTTACGGCTTAATCTCTTTCTTTAAAGCCACATCTCTTTGCTCCTCATCTCTCCTTGTCTTTGCTACCATGGCTTTCCTGAGGGGTATCTCAGTTTTGCACTCACTGAAGCCTTTTACTGGAGTGAGTGGAGTGTTTTAGTGAGATTTCTGTTTGCATTTACCATATTTACCTTTGTAAAAGAAGGGTAGATACTTGCCCTTTTCAAAGTGAAAATAACTGGGTTGTTTGTTTTTGTTTTTTTTTTTCTTCCCTTCAAATCCACTATTTCCTTGTAACTTAATTTTCTAATACTGGCCTGCAAGGAAACAAAAAGACTTACCCTGAATTAATCATGAGAGTTGAATGTGGTAGGATGAAGAAGCCTTGCTTTTCCTTTTGAGGAAGGGGTTAACTAACTCACAGGCTGTCTCCTCTTGCAGAGCTACTCAAGATAAAGCAATTTCTTGGAAGAATACCCTTAGGAAGTTAGTGACCTAGAATGAGCTTGGCACAGAATTGCCTTTTAGCTTTAGCTGTGAGATTCACTGCTGTGATCTCCATACACAAATGCTTTCTGACAGGCTTCACAAGCAGCCTGGTGTCAGAGCCCAGCAGCACTCTCTGGACAAGGAAAAGCTGTGCAGTTGGGAGCTTAATCTGCTGCTTCTTGAGAAACCAGCACAGTGCTCGAGCCCTGGGACAGTGCACAGGGGGTGTTGGTGGGCAAATGCACCCTCTCTTTGTAGGCCTTTGTTTTTCATTTCCCTTGAGCCAAGGCCCAGGGGAGGGCACATGATGGCAGCAGCTGGCATCCTGCCTTGGGCATTGAAATGTCTCTGTGCTCCCTACACTCCACTGCAGGCTGCTTAGCAACACAGAGATGGTTTGGGGTGGCAGAGTGCTGATACCAAAACCTTTCCTGTGTGCAGGGTGGCAGGGCATCTGACACACAGCCCACCTGCTCCTGCTTACCAGGGGAAGGAGCTCTCCCATCCTGGCTGCTCAGGCACCAACCAGAGCTGTTTCTTGCTGTAGCCCTGGCAGCCTGGGGCCTGTGTGCTTGTGCCTGGTGCATGCAGCAGTGAGGCAGGATGGATGGAAGATTCACACTGCAGGAACTTCATCTGCTCCCTACAGAGTGTTCTGATCCTTGTGAATCCTTTTGTTCTTCCTTGATAGTTATTCCAAGCCTGGGATTTTCATAACTGAAGAGAATTCAAATCAGTCATCATCTGGAGAAAATGCCAAAGGACAGCAGTCAGGCTTTGAGCTCTAAACCAAGAGCCTCCTCAGGATACCACACTGACAGGACCGAGCCACTTCCTCAGCCAGGGAATTTCTGTCAGTGCTGCTACCAAAGGCTCGGCCTCAGGGAGGGTTTGATGGGGATCCAGGTTAAACCAGCCTCTTCATTCAGAGGCAGTGGCTGCCAGCCCCACACAGGCTGCAGCAGGCCACCCAAATGGAGTTTCCACTCAGGAAGGCCAAGTTCCCCACACTCTATTTTTGCAGCCGTAGCAGGGCCATGTCCTTGGTTTCTTTCCATGCCAAACAAAGTGCCTGCATGTTTTGTCTAGTTCAGTTTTGTTCGGCCAGAGCGTTTATACCACCAGCACCTGCAAAAATAGAGGAGATTAATTTGTAATAGTTTAATCAACCCAGGGACTAAGATACAATCATGCTAGATCTGCTAAGACATTTGCAGGTTGCCTTGCAAGGGCAGCTCATAAAGATTGAGCTGGGGGGTTACCCTGAGGCTTCGGCAGAGTGCCCTGTGAGACAGACTGGTATACCATGTTGTGAGGCAGATCCTGCCATCCAGCATGGCTGTGTACAGCTGGAGTCATTCAGGCTGCTTTGGAGATGTGACTTCAGATCCAGTTCTCTAATTTGTTAGGGCAGAATGTAAATGAGGTATGGAGGACATGCACAGTAAATAACATTTCTGGGTGTTCTGCCTTCCTGTCTCTCATCAGTATTATAGATTGATTGCTGCTTCACCTTGTCAGCCAAAGGCTCAGCCTGGGCAGATGCATGTTGGTGTCATACACAGCCCAGGCTGTCATGGCTCAGGGTGGGGCAGAGCCACAGACAAACCCCTGATTCTGAGACTCTGATGTTGTCCTGACCAGTGCTGTATTTGGGGTGCCACAAGGCACGTTCTCTGATTGCTCTTGATCAGCTCTGCCTACTGGTTTGGATTGTTTATCTCATTCTGAACTGAAAAATAGGGAGGAGAGAGGAGAAGCAATTTTAAATGCATAAAAATCAGTGTGGTCCAAAAGTATTAATTGAAACATTTCAGCATTTATGAAATAAGTAATTTCATTCTGAAGAAGTCAGTGTACAAAATCACAGTATTTCTCACCCTGCACAATCCCTTTATGCAGGCTGGCACTTGAAATAAATCTGAGTAGTTTTGATTCCCCAAAAACTTCATTTTTCAGGGGATTTTATTCCATAAATATAGTCTGATTTTTTTTCTGTACATTACTGCTAGATTCTTTCTACTCGTTCAGCAGATCTACAGTCTCTGTGTCTATGCCCCCATGTCTGCAGAAACTGAAGAAACATCCTCTTCAGAAAATCTGAAACTACTCAGCTTTAGTTTTCTGCTTTCTTACTGAGATGACAGTGGTATTTTAAACCTGTCTAATGTGGTTTATCAATGTGAAATGCTGTTTACTTTTGCTCATTCTTGCACTATCCAGATCTTTAACTCGCAGAGTGTCCAGAATTTTCCCCCCAGATGTAGCATATTGTAATTCATTGCTTATGACTGCCAAGAAGTTACAATTCCAAGGCTGCCAGTGGTTCACAATATAGTTGCTTTTCTGGTGGAAATTCCATCTTTTTTTTCATTATAGCCAGTCCAGCAGAAAGCAACAAAAAAGCTGAGAAAGAAGAAGCTCTCAAGTGGAGCAGAGAGAAAACCTCAAATGTTTGACATGTCCAGACAGAAAGAGAGAAGTCTTGGTCTCATAGAACAAATGACCTAAACATTTTTAATAACATAATTGTGCTGATGAGACCTGGTATAGGGACAAGTATAAATTGCTTTTGTCCTTTCTGCACCTTATATTGTCTCTGTTCAGAGGGGAAGGTCGCTGTCTGGCAGAACTAGATCCACACAGGAGGGGGTTTAGGTGGTACCAGCACAGCTGGAATAACCTGGGTAAGGGTTGCAGGCACAAAAACAACAGGGTATTTTTGTTGTCAAGAGTGAAAATCAGGGTTATCTGGAGGAGTGGAGTTCCATGGCCTGATGTACATTTCCAGTGTTCATGATGCCAAGAGTATGCTTATTGAGAAACAGAAAATTAGGGGTTAAACCTGTCATCTGCCAAGACACCTTGAAAACCCATAATGAAATATCAATAACTGAGGATAGCAGCTTGCTAAAAAGATTATGACAGGCAGAAAATAACAGTCACCAGTATCTATAAATGTATTTTCTGTCTTGGATATTTTCCTGGCATCCTTTCATTCTTTCACTGCAGTAGCAGCCCTGGACTCAGCTTGTGCTCAGAGCAGGAGGGTGGTTTCTGGGGTGTCACGGGGGGGGAAGGAGAGCTTCCTTGGTAAATCTGTGTACCCACGAAAATAATACACCTCTATCCACAAACTGAGAGCTCCATTTCAGTTTGTTCTCTTGCAGTATCCTGCATAAGGAGGGAGAAAATAATTCTCCCTGCAGAAAATCCAGAGTGTTCAATACAAACTGTCACTTTGACATTCATCCCCTGCTGGCTGCAGTGGGTGGGCACACTGGTATTTCATGTGCTGCATGTTCAGAGCCTCCCAAGGTGATCTGCCTACACTCGCCTTTTTTCTGCCACTAGAGGTCCTAAAAATAGTAAGGGAAGGAGGCACAAAGTGCCCTGAGTTTGACACCAGGGCATTCTCACCAGGTGAGCCTGTCACCAGGGCCCTGGGGCTGGCAGCCAGCAGGGCTTGGCACTAGGCTGGAGCAATGGCATCTGGCTGGCAGACCCAGAGGAGCAGCTTTGCCTTGGATCCAGAGTGATCTTCATGCTTTCCTGACACGTCCCTGAAGAGTGAGAGGTTGGGCAGGGTTGGAGCAGAAGGGCTCAGGCTGCTCAGATCCACCTGGCAGGTGAAGTGCTTGGGGAGAGGAGTGAACCCAGGGCCAGGGTACTAACCAGCAGGGCAGCTGCTCCATCTAACAGCTTCTTCTCGGTCCTTAGCCCCAGCCTCCTGCTTCTTCCCTTCCCCTCCAGAGGTGGGGAGAAAGTCAGCCCGTGTGCCAAGGAGAGCAAATGTCCTGAAGCATGAAAATGCAGAGGAGCTTTCCCTGCCAGGCTGGAGGGCCAGTGCTGCAAATGTTGGGTTGTTAACAGAGCTCCAGTGCTGTAAAAAGCAATGCATCTACTTGGGAACTGGAATTAAATTCGGCGTTTCCCACTTGCCACTTTTATCTGTTCTTGCTACAAAACTGGGAGGAGGATTCCTTTCAAACACTGCTGAACCACATCTTTCCATTTTATTGGTGGAAGAGTTCTTATGTGACATTTTTTATTGTACATATATCTACAGCAAACCTTATTTTCTAGTTTTTTCTCATTATGTTAAAAAGAGGTACAAGATGAGCATGTCCACATCTCTTACATTTAATTCCAAACATCTCCTCTCCAAACAAGAAAGACTTCCATTCTTCTCTGTGATAAATCCCACTTGTGATGAATTACCATGTTTGTATATACTCTTTTATAACATTAACCCAAATGCTGAAGGAATGATATTCCCAGTGTAGAGTCCAACATAAATAAATAATACATAATTAAAAAATCTGGCATAGTTATAATTTAAAATAAAGGAAGTACATGTAATTAAACCAGCATTTCACTCAGCTTTTATGCCATTTTAGAAATCCTCTTTTCTCGTCCTAGATTTGGGCAGTGATCAGGGATCACTTGGCATTCTGGAAGAGGTTGCTACCATCCCTTCAGATGAAAGTTGAAGCATTTCCAGAGGAAATGTGAAATGACACAGCAGCACATGGAACAAGATTCCAGTGCTGTCAGAGAAAGGGTAAGTGGTGATGGGGGTGAGTGCAGTGGTGCTGAATGTGCTGTGGAATCTGTAGCACCCAAGGCAAACAGACTCCTCTGGGAAGTGTTCTGGACAAAAAACACAGAATGCTGTTTGTGTCTTCTGGTGTAACTGATTTATGATGATTTACCAAGAGCAGGTGGCTGAAAGGCTCTGAGCAGACCACTGCTTTATTCCTTCCTTTCTCTAAAGCTCCAACAACATGCTGTACTTTTTATAATTGAAAAAAACAATTCTTCTGTCTCTTGAAAAAATCTCAAAACCAAATTCAATGTAATTAGTGATGCCCTTCCCTTTTAATAAATACATATGCTTATGATTGATTTACACTATAAATCAGGTCGTGCTGATGTGGGAAGCCTCCCAAATCATTGTTCTCCTGTCATAGCAGACTCTTGGGAAGGATCATTACTGGTTTTAACTCAGATACTGACAGTGCCCTAACGAGATACTGAGTTGGCTTTGCTAGTGCGTGCTGTATGAGAACAGCTCAGTTCCTTGCAAGGCAGGAGGTCAGCAGGGATGCAGGCTCTGCAGAAGCTTCTTTTGTGTGCCAGTCTTTTGAGGATCAGCTTGGAGATCCACAACAGCAAGAACCTGAAGGATCTTCCTGGCTAAAACTGACAGTGTGAAAGACAGACTTAGCTCAGGCTGCAGGCGAGTGGAAGTAGGCACCACTGTTTTTTCCCACTGTTGAAACCTGCTGTTTCCCTTCATCTGCTGTTTCCACCCAGCACTTTTGTCACTGGAATCATAATAAGCTCATCCCATAGCTTTGTAAGAGCAAATGGATGCTACTGATACTTTCAGTTCCAAAATAGCCAGGGAAATTGTTACCCTCCTTTCCAATTTAACTCAGTCTTCTTCCATATTCCACAGAAGTTTCCTGAAAACTTGTTCTTAAAATTATTTTCATTAAAACAAACAAGCAAAACAGTTGTTAATACCTCAGTCTCATTCTCCCATCCAGACTAGACTGGATGAAGGATTTAAGGAAGGGTGTGACAAAGGCTGAGGACTGTTGGTACCCCAAGCCAACTAGAGCAGTTAGTGCCCAATTAAGTGCCAACTTATGCTCCATGCAATCTTATATTGGGTATAAATTTGGCTCGGGACAGGTGGAAAACCAAAGTTTAGCCATGACAACACTACTACTTTCAGACATAGAAAACCTGCTTTGTTCTGTGATGAAGTGCACTGTGAAAAGGCTAAAGTCTTCTGGTCTCATTGGCTTCCTCTTGCAGCTCCAAAAAATGCCTGTTCCTGTATCCTCAGAAGTCACAGAAATGCTAAAGACAAGCTGCCTGGCAGCCAGTTTCCCATGTCTCCTTCAAAGGGCAAACTTACTGTCTCCTGCAGCAGCAGAGTTGAGAATCTCTTGATGCTCAGTGCCCTTGTTCCCTGCTGCACAGGATAAATGGGAATCTCAGCTAGAGCTGAATAAAGCAGGATCTGTTGGCAGCTATTTGAGCCAGGCTTTCAATGGAGAGACCTTTGTCACTTCCCTGCAGGCTACAGCAAAGACAAACATTTTTCTTATCCATCCAGGAAATGTATTTTAAATCCCAACCAGAAATAATGTTAAATTCTGGAGGCAGCCCCTCAGTCATCTCTGACGTAGCAGAGGGGCGGGTTCAAACTGCCACAGCTGATGGTCATTCTTGTTGCATACACACAGAACCAAGTCCTTCTCATCTTCACTCTTCACTGCCTCTATGCATTTGCCAGAAAGGACATGGACAATCATCCCGTTCTACAAGGGGAGAGAAGGGAAAGAAAGAATTCAAGAGCTCTCTTTTCCATGACTATTTGTTTTCTATGGGCACAGGCTGTTACCAGCATCAACTACAGCACTACAGGCCACAAAACTCTCATTTGGGAGGGTTCAGGATTCCCAGACCCTTCCTCTTTCCAATAGAAGTGGGCAAGGATTTGCCCTGCTCTTGCTTTCACAACCACTAATTCTGATTCTTCAGTTAAAACAAGGACATGTGACATTAGGTTTGTTTCCTGTAATTTGTATTTTAAACCAAATTTGTTTCACACAGGGCAAGAGGCACCCTAAATTTCCTGGGTGAAAATGGTACAGCAGTAAAACTTGCCCTTCACATCCCTCATCCCATCCCCACAGTCACTGTCAGCTGCCCTCCAGCAGAGTCCCCACTGACCTCCTGGAGATCCCAGTGCTGGTGTCTGGTGTCTGCCTCCTCTGAGCAGTTCTGGGGGATGACCCTCCCCTGTCTGACATCAAAGCAGACCACTGGAGCAGAACCAGGCCGGATTGCCTTCGTGCTGGTGTACTCAAAGTGCTGGAAAGGGAGGGTTTGTTTGAACAACGATGGAAGGACACCCCGTTCATTTATAAATGCCAATTCCCAAAGTAATTCCTGTACACACTTGTTAAGATGAGTGATGGAGACCCAACAGCCTTGACCCTGCAAAGCAATCCCCCCACTAGCTAATTGTGGTGTCATTATTTACTTAAGGAAAGGCTGTGGATTGTAATGATGTACTAAATAAACCCATCCTACAGTAAAAGTTTCTAGTTAATACATATTTGACCAGAAGGGTGTTCCACGCACACTGCAGTTAGAAAAGAGCCTTCAGCTCACCCTGAGCAGTGTGAGCAGCACACCTTGCCTGGCACTTGGAGCAGATGTCCACAGTACTGACTTGGCTTCTCTTAGTGCATGAGCCTGCTGGTCTGATGACAGCTGGAAAGGCCACATGCATTTCCCTTCTGTCTTTTGATGGAGAAATCCATCCCCATTATTCTGGGATTGTTTCAGACTTTTAACCCCTGGTCTTTGTTCTCCACACACTAGCAAACAAACAGGCACTTATTGCTTTCTGCTGGAGCAAGGTGTGGTATCTGTTCTCAGACACAGGGAACACTGTTCAAATGCCACCCAGCTGCAGAGTGGGCATTGTTGCCTTGGCTACTTCTGAACACATCAGCATTTGCACTCAGGTCAGCCTGGCCATTTACACCTTGGAGTGACTCCTCTGGAGGAGTCCCTAGGTCTGCTGCAGGGCCCATGGACTGAAAACACACAGTACCTGGCTGGGGCTGTCCCTGCAGGGGGAGAGGGCAATAGAGCCTTCTGCAGTGGCCCTTGCAGGTCTGTAATCCACACAGAAGCCAGCACCAGTATTGTAAAGCTGGAAGGAAACATTCATACTGAAACAAAGCACAGTCAAATACAAACATCCCCTCCAGCTCTCTCTATCCCTCTTTGAGGTATATGCTTTTGCTCGTATTTCAGGCAGTATTTTTCTTCTTTCAGACCAGATCTTGCATATTGATTTTGCAAATTGTCTGCTGTAAAAGGCAGTCTCACCAAAGGACAGTGTTACCCAGAGTGTTTTGTTTAATTTAGAGATACCCACTTCTGGTTCTAACTATTGCAATTGTTAAATCTGTCAAAAATTCTGTGCTCATGGAAAAGTGCCCAGCAACTAAACACTGTAGTCAGAAAACCAAGATATTCCAGAAGAAAAAAACATGTGACAATTCCTGTGATCCAGACTCGGTTTTTACACTCTTCTCAAGGAAACTTTTGATACCAAAGAATAGGCAAAACAGTAAAAGTACACAGTAAAATCTGGCTATAGATTGCAGAGTGTGACTTAATTAGTGGACCTTGTTGCTTCATTGGGGAAAAGTCTCTTCCAGTAAGGCTCCCTGAAATAAATTAATATTTCAATAGATGATAATCATCACCTTGTGTGTTTTAAAAGAACAACACTGGAAGTATTGCTTCCTGTGCACAGTCAACCAAGGAACTGCTCTTGCTGCCATTTCTGCCATTGGGGAAGTGCTTTTTTCTCCTTGTGCACAAGGGTCAGCACAGAGGTATCTCAGCTGCTGATGCAGCTGCTGTCTGCATGAGGCAACACAAAGCTTTTTCTTTTCTGAATGCCACCTGAAGAACTTAAGGTTAGGATTCTCTGAGCTCTGGCACCCAGTCAGTCTGGGTTCAGCTTTCAATCTATGTGAGAACCTGGATCAGATGTTCCTCCTCTGTCCTTTTCTTCCTCCTCCCATCCTTGTTGCATTGTCTGGTTGGACAATGGTAGTTTCCAAGAAGGAACAGACTCTTCCTCTGCCCTCACTACTTAGTGCACAGGAGTGATGCTGGCATCTTAGAACAAGGCAAACCCACGAATTCTTCCTTCTGGTTGTGTCTTCTCTTACCTTGCCAGAGAATCTTGGAGTGTCCTCAGGCTGGGAGAGCTCAGGGTACACATTTGTCAGAAACCACTGGAAGTTTCTACAGCCCAGCCTCCTCTGCAGCTGCAGGCGTTCACTGCAGTCTGGCTTCTCTGCCTGCAGCAGGAAAGCACAGGGGCAACAAGTTACTGCTGGGTTAGACAGAGAACATGTGCACGGATCCTGCCTGTTAGATGAGGATATGTTTTACCTACAAGCATGCAAAGGGTGAAGGCTCTGGGGCACGTCTCAGGAGGAACAGCTGAGGGAACCAAGGTTGTGTAGCCTGGAGAAAAGGAGGCTGAGGGGAGACCTTCTGACACTACAGCTGCCTGGGAGGAGGCTGTATCCAGGTGGGGGTTGGTCTGCTTTCCCAAGAAACAAGCAATAGGACAATGGGAAATGCCCTCAAGTTGTGCCAGGGGAGGTTGAGTTTGGTATTAGGAAATAATTATTCACAGAAAGGGTTGCAAAGCCCTGGAACAGGCTGCCCAGGGCAGTGGTGGGGTCACCATCCCTGGAGGGATTTCAAAGACGTGTAGATCTGGCACGGAGGGACATGGGCTAGGGGTGGGCTTGGCAGTGCTGGGTTAACAGCTGTATTTGGTGATCTTGAAGGTCTCTTCAAACCTCAGTGATTCTACAGCCTTCCACCAAATCTGTGCTGTCAGCATTTAGTCTGGCATTGTGATGGAAATGAATGTTTTGAATTGGTATACACTGTGAAAACAAGCATTTCCTCTAAAAATGATTGTTGTACTGCAAGATAAGTCAGTCTTTGTTACCTTTTTAATTAAGTCGAAGACAGATTTGATACCTGTCTCACTGAAATCAGTGGGATAGTATCAGATTGTAAATCAGTATAGAATTTTCCCTGCTTATTAAAATTCAGTTTCCTGGCCTTTAACAGCCCAAATTACCCAGTTATTGCCAGCCCTCCATAATCAAAGGATGTAAGTAATGCAGAATTTAGCTCAAAACATAGTCAAAATCACCTTACTATCTGACAGTTACTAAGTCTAGTAAGTGAATGTGTTTTGTGTCTATAAAGGCATAAAGGCTTTCCTCTGATTGATGTGTTTTCTTGAATTATAGACACACAATATCAACTCTGACCCTTCCTGGTAGCAACACTGTTCTGAAAAGAAGACAAATTCCTTCTACCCTTGGTGCAGCTACAGGCACCTGCACTGCAAAGGACTGACAGTCTGACATCTGAGGGTACCTGGCACTGAAGATGGCTAACAGGGGTCTGAAAACCTCTAAGCAGGTAAGTGTCTAATCCTTCACTTTCAAAACCACACAAAACACTTTTCTAGATCTCTCAGTGCCCAAATACTAAAAGTATCTCAGCACCCTGAAGATTCTCTCCTCTTTATTGCCCTTCATGTTTCTGCTTTTTAAAAACGCAGTTTGGGATTCCAAGAAACTGGTCTGGATTCCTATGTCAGAAATTAACATCAGAAACATAAGCAAAGAATTGCCTGTAAATAACCTTCCCTAAGACCAGCTGTTTGTCTACATCCATAAGAAAGGAAAAAGGACTTTGCAAAATGCTTGGAAAACACTGCATCACTGAGAAGGGAAGGGCCTTGGAGATGAAGGGGGAGGGCTCAGCTTCTAAGGCAAGGATCAGTTGTGCCACATGCCACTGGCAAAGCTCAATATGCAGTATGTTAAAGAGAACCTCAGCTTACTGTCAGTCTTAGACCAATGAAAACCAACAAAGTTCAGCAATTCAGCAACACAAGCCTGTTCCCAAGACATTTCCTTGGAAAAGGGAAACAAAGCAGTAAAATGCTTCCCTGAAAAGAAATGCTTCTGCTGGAGAAAGCAATGGCACTGTCTCATTTTTCCAGACCAGCTACAGTCTGCGTTTGATGCAGAGTAGATAATGTACAGGGAGTAATTGTCCCTGTACACCAGTCTGAACAGGAGCTGTGCTTGTAAATTAAACAAACCACACAAGAGAAGGAGGAAGAGAGGGTGGCTGACCCAGGAGAGCTGGCTGCAAGCCTGTCTCAGTGTACAGGCTGCTGGAAACTCAAACCCCTGGAGGTCAGACTGCAGCCCAGAGATGCTTCTAATGATCAAGCCACCTGTAAATGTGGCTGTGTTGAGACCTGTCTTTCTCAGTTACAGACAGTTGCTTCTGGACATGAGTTCAGGAAAAAACAACCTTTTTTGCCACTGGACCAGTCAGATATATTCTCTCCCAGTAGGGGAGACACTACAGTTTGCCACGAGCCTGGGAATGTTACTGAATAGTATGATGAATCACATGAAGAAGCCCTTCAGTAACACAGAATAAATCCTCTAGGAGGTCCCTTTGATCACACAGTGCTACCAGCTTCCACTTCAGACCTACTGCAACCCTCCCTGTACTGTCAGGGGAAAAATAAACCACAACTTCTGGGGCAAGATGGAGAAGGTGTCACTTGGAGAAGAAGCCAGACTCTTAAGAGAGATGATAAATCCAGCAGACAGCTCCTAGGCACAAGTTCTTCTCCTTCCTTCCTGATCTGGCAGTTGTTCACCATGGGGTTCACCCACTGTACCCCAGCAGCAGGCACTGACTGCACACAGACCCCACCCTCTTCCACCCCTTCAGCACACACTCTGTCTCTCAGAAACAGGCACTGCAGATCTCTACCTTGCTGATGAGGAGAGCCAGAGTGTTGTGCTTGTAGAAGTTGTTCTTGGAGGAGCCCAGCCAGGCCTCTGCTATGCGGACTTTGTTCCTCAGCGCGGCCTGTCCGTAGGAGGCTGAGTGGGGAAGGTGGCTGCGGTACACGTGCCCGACTCGGGAGCAGGGGATGATCTCTACAGAGCCACCACACAGCCAGGTCTGAAACAGAGGGGAAAACACCTGTACTACAGACCCCCTCAGGAATAGTGATCTGCACAGCACTGCAGACAGCAAGAGCATGGCTGTATGCTGCTTCCCCACACATACAGAGACACAGGGGGAAACACTGGGCAGGACAGACTGTGATTTGACTCAGTATGGCTGGGTTTATGCTTTCATATTTATATACTGTGCACATAAGTGAAAAGACCTGAGAGCACATACTCTTTAGTCTGGGACATTCAAGACTCTACACTCCTTGAGTCTGCAACTTTAATTGCTTTTTAATATCAGTTATTCTTTGTGTTCAGCAAAAATCAATGCGAACAGTTTAATATAAACAATTTTGTATTAAAACTACAGGTTGGCAAAGAAATAAAGCTACTCTCCCTTTGGTGCATGTCACACCCCAAAAAAGAAGAGGCAGCTTTCAGAAGGTGCTTAATCCAGTGACTCAGAGACTGACAGCCAGTGAACCTTCCTTCTCCTGACATAATGTTCCTCACAACAGCTGAATGCCTGACAGTCACAGAGCATGGGGAGAGATTTCTGCAAGGAACATGACAGTCTCCAGAGCACAAGGTGTCCTGCACTGAACTGCTTTTGTAAATTGCTTCTTGCCATTGTATTCAGGTTCCCTAAAAGCCCAGGAGTTACCACAGCTTGATGTTTTAATTAAGGTTCTTACCCTTATAGACAGCTCCAGATTTTCTGCTCCCCACAGGGTCATGTCAGGATCATAAGCTCCAGTGTTCTGGAAATAATGCCGGTCCATGGCCACCACTGCACCAGCCACCACAGGACTCCTGGTAGGAAACAGCTCAGACGTCACCCCCTCGCACCATGGCAAGGGTAAAAACCCCACCATTGCCACAGACAGTGGTACAAAATTACTAAACACCACTCCATACAAGCTGTGATGAGTTCATTATCTAACCAAACCTAAGAACAACTGGAACCTGATTGTAGGATTTGCTTGGGGAAGGGAGCCAGGCTCAGAACAGTGGGGAATGTTGCATACAGGTCCAACCAAAACAACAGACAAACAGATCATGATTAACACATCCATTTTAACTCTGTATGACCTTGCTTGCCCTACAAACCTCCACAGCTTGTCTCGTGGGGTTGTATATCAGGTGTGACAATGTACTGAAAATACTTGTCATGTTGAAAGAATGGCTGTGATTTAGTTAGAATGGTTACTAAAGGCCAAACTTACTTGGTGTAAACCAAAAAACTACCCCTCAAAAGACATTAACTGAGCATATGGAGTAACCCTGTCTCTCTGCTGTTAGCTGCACAGTGACACAAAGTGCAGAGCTCTGCTGCTGAGCTGAGTGGAGGCAGATTGGCTGATGGACTGTTACCTGATAGGGCTGATGGGAGACTCTCGTACCTTCTCTTCTTGCTCTGGCAGCTTTTCCCAGTGGAAATCTAGTTTCCAGTCAAAAACACCTCGATGCAGGCCCGTAGAGTGATGGTACTGAAAAGTCTTCCAGTCTACCACATCTATGACAGGGGAGACCACACTGTTTCTGAAAAAGACAGCATCAGTTATTTTCAAAGCCTGTACCAGTGCACTTAGCCTATCTTGTTCTGCTGGTTGCTGTGAGCACATAAGACAGTTTCTGTTTATATTTTATCACAAGCTTAGAATGCTCCTGCAAATGCACTGTCACAGTGTGCACTTTAAAAAGCCAGAACATAGACTTTGCACTGTAAGCAGCAAACCTCCAATTCATTTCTCACTTGAGTTGATTTAGTCTGAGAAGAGATAATAGACATTTCCCCATGGAAAACATGTCATGGTATTTCACAGTGTGCTCATACATAAGAGTATGCACCATGGTAGTAGTTTCTGTCAAAATAATCCTTTATTTTTAACATAAGCTTCTGCTTTTCTTATTATTGGGCATTGATTTTTCAATGCCATTCAAGAAAAATACCCACAGTGATGCAATGGATTCTTATGGTTTGGAGACCAAGCAACTATCCAAACTACCTGCAAAAATAACTCATCAGACAGATCACATTCTACCCTGGATAAATTCAACAAGAAACCAGAACAGAATCAAATCTCATCTCCTCACCCACAATATTTTACAGCACAAATGGATGACTGATTTAGAGCTGTGACTCTAGTGGCTCTTTCAGAATGCCATGATTAACAGGCGTAATGCTAGATCTTCATCTAGCATCAACTGATGCAGCTCTGCTGAAGCAACAGGAACATCTTCTTAAAACTTTAAATATTGGAGTGTCTGATCTGAAATAGAGGACTTGAGTAACTTTATCTTGTGTGAAAACTGGTCAGTGTCCAATTCTAATCTTAATCAAGCAGCCCTGCACCCATCTTTTGGTATTGATGCTTTTTAAATAAAACCTGGTTCCTGCATATTTGTGTGGTTCTCAAAGCAAATTTGCAGCAGAAGATAACTGGAAGTTGGAATGCTGTTAGTTATTCTTTTTGGCTTTAACTGGGTAACTGGCAGACAGCAGCCTCTTGGCACTTTGAAATGAAACACACACTGGCAAACTACTGCTAATTTTACTCTTTGGAATCCAAGGGAAGGGAAAAACAGGAAATTCAAATACAACTAGCAGCAAGGCTTTGAAAAATTTGACTCATTTGCGAATACTTAAAATGCTTGGAACACACATGAACTCCAAAAGGTCAGCATTCCATGAAAAAGCAACACAAACAAGAACAATTTCCTGGTTTGGGATTTCTCAACCAAATACAATTGCAAATGAAATGTCTTCCCATGACCCTTTACAGTCACCGTGGACTTTGTGTTCTTTTCTATTTCGAGAGTAAGTCACATGAGGAGAGGATGATATAATTAACACATCTGTTTTCAAGTTTTAGATACACTTTTTTCAAAGTGCTTTATGTTGATTTATACTTTTCCCGAGAATGGATTTTAATCTGTTCCAATCCCCTTTTCGATAAGGAGGAACAAAAAAACCCCAAACAAACAAGAAAATGATGTATTTCCCTCAACCAGATTCAGAGTGGATAATACCTGCAAAAACTAGATAGCTGGGAAATCCAGGCTGTCCACTGCTCTGGTTCTGCACATAGTCAACACTTCAGTGACTGAGAACCCAACCTGGTTCTACAGCACACTGCATTTTCACTGAAAGCAGCTTGGTGGATGGCTGAGCCTTCAGGGATTAGTAACAGAAAACATTTGAAATTGGATAAGAAGATAAAATGCAGTGGTCAGGAGTGGTAATGCTATAGTATAACAGATTACCTACTGCCTTAAAGACAACTCCAGACTAACCTAAGGCATAGGAACCATCTCCTTGAACTGATGGAACACTTACATCTACTTCAAGTCTTGGCTAGGGAGAGTGCTAAGGGAATGTTTTATTGAGAGGGAAAAAAATGTCCTTTGAACCTCTATTTTTTGGTTAGAATATTCAAAGTTGTATATGGGGCACCAGAGTGTGCAGGAGTGATCAATAAATACCTCTTCACACTGGGCAGTCAGGGCCCTGTGCCAGGAATTGTTCATAAATCCTCATTGCTCCTATTTTGGCAGTAATATTTGCTTTTGGATTTAGATTCTCATCTTCAGTTTCTTTACCTCAGCTTCTTTAAACTAGGTCATCTACTGGTCCTGATCAACTGTGAAAGATTGTAGAGAGATAGCATATCCTCACATAACATACCATGTAAATGCAGAACACTCATTTACTGCATCTGAAACGAGTGCTGCTGACAAATGGGGGCTGTAAAAGGATCAGGCACAAAGAACAGTCCCAAGAAGCATGCTGTATGTTAAGTGTACAGAAGGCTTTCAGCTCCAGGAGGGCAGCAAGGAATTGCATGCTGAGCTGCTCGGGTGGTTCCTGAGCCCATGAGGAGGTAGAAAACAGATGGCTTAACAGCTGGAAAAGCTGGGGTGTGGGCCACTGAGAAGTGGAGGATCAGACAAAAAGAGATGAGGGAGCTGCTCAACTTTAATACAAAATATTTCCCTTCTCTCTAGTGTATTGTCATAAAGCCAGAACCACACTGAAATTTTCTGGACAGAACTCTTCCTATTCCTGTATCTACACACAGGCTCCCATCAGTCTGAAAGGGAGCAAAAACTACATGAGATACCTTTCCACTTCTGTGTTCTCTTCCTACTGATTAACAGCATTTTAACTGAAGATTAGTCACCTACCTTTCCATTTTAGAAACTAGACAGGCTTCTCTTAACACCCCAGACTGCTGCTCCTAATGCAGTACCTGAGCTGTGGTATAGGCACCAGCACGAGGCAAACAGCTCTAGAAACCAGGGGCAGAGGAAGGGTGCTAAGGGCACCTCTGTAAGCCATCCCTCTGCCACAGTTATGGTGCCCATGCATTTCAGAGCTGGAATTCCTTGTCAGAAATATCACCAAGGCTTATTTTGCTTCCATGCAGTGTTGTCAGGAACCACACTTTGGCTCTGGGCTTGGTTTGTTTTCTAAATCAACCTGCTTCAGCATGGTGGTCACTGTTTTTAGGTGAAAGGAGTAGCTTTTTCAAGACTCTAGAAAATTAGGCTTAATCACAATTTTCAGTCAAAATCAGTGAAGCTCCTTAAAGGTTTTAGCTTTGGAAAGGATGCATTTTTTTCTTGCCAGCAAACAACTCATTTTAGGTGATTGTTTTCCCACCCTGTCTCTCCAGTACAAGTGCATGAGCTGCAGCTTGACTGGCACAGTAAGAGAAGGAAAGATGGGTATTTCACCAGGCACTGTAAGCTTTTTTCCACTGTACTTTCTCATTTGGGTAGTCTGGTGGAATGTACATGATTCAATTTAACAGCTCCTCAACTGCTAAATGAAGCCAAGTTGATGATGCTAATGCTTTACGTTTCCATAGTGTTCTCCATGCAAGCATTAGAGGAGAAATAATGAATTAACTGCCTTATCAGGTCAGTGTTACTATCACCATTCTTCACTGGCAAAGAGGGACCGTGTGGGAAAGCAATTGCCAGATGCCTTAGAGCTTGTCTTGCCTGTGGACTGGCTCTCCACACCAGCAGTGACAGAGCTTCCAGGGCCAGGCACACTAACAGAATACAGAAAAGGGATGCTGTTACCCAAACACTCTTCCACCTTTGCTCCATTAATCCAATGAGCCCTTAGCCAGCTCAGTGTTAATTCTGCCCTCCTATGGACCCTACAGAGGAAGAGAATCCCTTTCTCGCCCATGGTGACAGTGCTGCAGAAACCTCAGAGTGACAGCAGACTTGGTAGCTTCATGCTCCCTGAGCAGGGAGGAGCTTTGGCACTTGTGGGCTCCTAACTTCTCTCACTGTAGCTTTCTTCTGAGACTGGAACTCTCTTAATTTCAGGAATACAGCCTTGAATCAGGACTGTAAAATTGATGCCGATAGGAATTCTGCATGAACATCAGCACTAGACTGTGCCTAAGGCAGAAGAATCATGAAGTCTCTTCATAAATAAACCATCTAGTATGTCAGCAAAAAAAAAATCTGCTTTTCCAAGAAGGACCCTTTAGAAAATAATATTCTTGACATCCTAGGGCACCATTACTCTAGCTTTCAGTGTGCTTACTGTTTTCAAAGGAATGATGTAATCATTTCTACAAACTCACATTAATTTTCTTATAAGCAAACATAATCAGCCATAAAAGCAGCTTGTTCCAGTGCCTGGAAACAGCCTTTGAAGGTCTTTAGTATGACTGTTTAACGATCTGCTGAGAGTTTTAAAGACTTTTTTTTCCTCTCTTACTCCCTCTAGCAATTAATCATTTGTTCCCAAGTGGCTTATGGGAAATGACAGACAAGTTAATGTACAGATTGTTCTTTCAGAAAAGTCCCTTTAATAAAGGATTTACTGTCATGTAATTCTTGAAACATTTGCCGCAGTTCAGTTTCTTTGCAGGACTTGGGAACTGCAGAGATGAGCTCTGCTGTACACCAGAGAGCAGGTCCAAGCACCAGCCTGAACATGAAAGACTCAGAAAGTACAAATCTGTGTCTTCCTCTCACTTGGTGTTACTGGAGGGCGTGCAAATAGCCACAAGTGCCTGGGCTGCCCAGAAAGCACCTTGTTTCTGTGGAACACAGATGGTCCAGGTGACAAAGCTTTTTATCCTCGGCTGCTTCACCAAGACAGACAAAACCCAAACATAATGGAGCCTTGCATCAGCTTCTCTGGTGGGTGTGTGCCGGTTTGCAAACACCTGGAGGCTGCAACCTGCTTACTTCAGGCCACCGGGAAGCCTTACCCTAGCTGTGCCTGGTCCAGCTGCGAGAGGCCGGTGCACTGGCTGCAGAGGGAAGGGCAGCAGCCCTGTGCCCTGTCCTGCCTGCCACACACCAGCATAACCCAGAGAGCACGAAACCCCGTCCCAAAGCAACCCAGCAATGCGTGTGATCGGGAGCCGCGGCCAGCAGCCCCGGGCGGCAGGAGCCGGGGCCCAGCGCGTTACCGGTGTGTGGACAGCCTGCTGAGGAGGGGCTGCAGCCAGCCCTGCTGGCACTCGCAGTGGGAGTCCATGAAGACAAGCACGTCCCCCGCGGCCCGTGCAGCGCCCAGCATCCTGCCCCGGATCACGCCGAGCCTCCTGGTGCTCCGGATGAGTTTCACACCAGCCAGCCTGGAGATGTATTCGCTCAGAGACGACTTCAGGGGCCCTGCCAGAAACAGAAGGTCACGGAAACCGTTTAACTTTGATTCAGCCTAAATGGATATATGACTTACAGAAAAGCAACTAATAGTAGGAGATGCCACCTCTTGCTGGTAACATTTTTTCGGGGACATTTGCTTTACATGACCGAGCACCATACCATCAAAGAGAATAAAGTAATGGAAACAGATTCCTGTGGGAAACTTAACAGCCTCCTCTCCTGTGTTCAGCAAAAGGTGAATGCACTCATCATCTCATGAAGGGTGCAGATCACAGTCAGATACTACAGGTGTTTGGCTCTCACAGGCACTTTGGATTACTTTAGCAATATGGAGTTTTCCACCCTGCACTTCAGCCAAAGTCTAAGTCTGGAAATTATTACAGAAGATCTGGTCCAGTGGGAAGGATAAGATTTGCATACTGTGATCTTATTTTTAAAGTAAGAAACTGCAGAGTGATTGGAAACGATGAGGAAAAAAATGCATTTTAACGTTGAAAAGCTAAGCTAATTCTAGAGATGGAAGAGTCTGGCAGCTGTCTCGGAGCTCTGCTTAGCTCTCTTCCTGGGGGTCCTCTTTGCCTTTTACTCTCCTCATGTACTTTTAGGAGGACAGCTTCTTTCCTGAAGCACTGGGAAAAAAAGAGCTTAGTACTGAGAAAGGGGGACTACCTTGCTGGCTGAGGTCATCAACTAGGATGATATCTTTGAGGAAGGCCTTGGGGGCTGTGTCCATAATGCTGTGCACAGTTCTCAGCAGAGTCGACCAGGCTTCATCATGGAAACAGATGATGACACTGGCAGTAGGCAGGCTGGAGTCATACTCCTGCTGCAGGCACCTGCAGGGGATCAAACAAAGGGAACACTGGAAGCAACAGTACAACTCTTTCCACTCTTCTCTCAGAGCCAAGCTGTAAGCTACACCTAAACCTTCGGGGAGGGAAAGCAGTTGAAGATCTCAGCTCATTTCCAATAAAGAAAAGGAGGTATTAAGGTGCCCAAGACTGGAATGCAAAGTGAAAATACAGGAATGACACTATAAAAATTAAAATATAAAAAGTTGAAAGTTTGGCTGTATTCTGGGATAGCTTTTGCTGCTCTGGCTGCCTCAAAACACAGAGTTCAAACAGAAATGGTCCAGAAGGCAAAGAGAAACTGAACAGACAAAGCAGAGAGGGGATAAAGCAGGTCAGTCAGCCTCCACCAAGTTCCACATTTTCTGAAGTAACAAGAGTAAAGAACAAACTGAAATGCAGTACCATAATTCATCTGCACAACAGAGCAGTGTACCTGTGGACTGCCTGACCAGGACCCTAGTGAATGAAGCCAACATCTCAGTCCTGTACAGGAGAGAAATGGGCAATGAAAACCAATACAGATCTATTTAAGAAAGTAAATGTGTTTTCCCTGTAAGGTCTGTACAGGTTGCTTTTGCCAATGGAAATGAATAACTGATGAGTGCTCAAAAGCTCGTTGCAGAGATGCAGACTCATATTCAGTTTCCTAACTCAATCTCTAGCAGCAATAACTTCTTCAAGAAATTCAGAACTGGATGAATGTGACCCACTTTTCTTTCAGTGACTATTGCCAAACAAATCATCCTACAGACTGTAAGTGGCTGTTAAACAATTAGCTGCTACTCAGCAGAATTCTGCTCGTGTAAGGGACATTATTATAACATTGCTCTGTTTATTATCATTTTACTTAGTACTTCTATTTGTGGACTGAGGCCCTGCAATGCTAGATACTATCCAAATACAAAGCTGCTTATCATTTAAGAGAAACCATAGTCTGAAGGATTTCATAACAAATACAAATAAAATAATACTATAGGCATACTTCTGAGAAGAAAAATTTAAAATGAGCACAATTATGATTGTTCATTATAGCTTGTAATATTTCACATTAATATATTTTTTGTATAGAGAGGCAAATTTATTATTTTTACATGATAATGAATCTGTGTTGTCCTTGGGTTACTAATTTTTCTGTATTCAACACTTCTGTTATTCCACAATTTCATATGGCTAATTGTGTCCATTTTCAGCAGGATGGAGAAAAGGAAGCTGTCGCCACTTGCCAGTGTTCGTACTTTCAGGCAGAAGAATCTAGAGGTAATTGGGAAAAGTGAAGATTTGATGCAGTTTTTACTAGCAGGCAGTTTCCAACCAGAAACGCTGGGTACAGCTGTAGGCACCTCTGTAACACTGTAATGCCTTGTGGCTAGTGCTGCAGATACAGCAAGAAAATAAGGCTGTTGTGGAATCTCAATTGGAAAAGCATTGAAAATAACTGTAGTTGACGCATAAGCGGGTGGTGAGTGCTCAGTTGCCTTGGAGACTGGCAGAGACTGGCACAGCTGTCTGGTCTTTAGGAATGGGCAGGGTCTGGTGTACAGAAATACCCCCCTGCCCTCGGGGCTGTTTCACAGCCTGCCCGTCGTCAGTTGCCATTTCAAACAGTCAGGGCTGTGACTGGTAATTAAATCAAGTTTGGCCAGTCTTCTTTCAGAGTGTCTGGGAGTACTCTGAATTAGTAGGCACAGCTTCTGGTGTGAAGAATTTGCCATCTACATTCAATGGAAGGAGACGGGCAGAGTCTGTGGGGCTAACTGACTGGTTAGGGTCTCTAACGAGTAACAGCCACTAGGAACAGTGTGACTCGGGCAGAGCAGTCACAGTGTGCTTGGTTACTGGCTGGTTCTCGCCGCGCACCCCGCACAGCACCTGCCGCCGCCTGTGGCCGGCCCGGCGGAGGAGGCAGCCCGCGCCGCCAGGGGGCGCTGCCGCCCGCCGGGGCCCGCGCGGCGCCCTGAGGGGCCGGGGCTGCGGACGCACGCGCGGCGGGTGGCGCTGCGCGCCTCAGGGCTGCTGCGCTCCTCAGCCCGTCCTGCCCTCCTCAGCCCGTCCTGCCCCAGCTCGCCCGGTGCTTGTGCCGCCCGCCGGGCCCTGGGCGCTCGAAATAGCGCCGGGGCTTCGCGCAGCCTCCGCTGGCCCCGGCAGCACCGGGCCCGGGGCGGACGAGCAGCCGCCAGGTGTCTGCGGGGCCGGGCCGGGCTCCGGTGGACGGGGCTGGGAGCGCGCCCGGCGCTGAGGAGCTGTCGTGTGGCGCGGGCCGTGTGTTCCCCGCACAGCGCTACCCCGACCCGCAGGCAGCGTTCGGTCGGAGGGACGCGGCGTTTAGCGGAGGAGAGGCTGACGGGCGGGCGGCGGGACAGAGCCAAGTTCTCCCGCGGACAGTGAAGCGGCCGCTTTACTTACAACGGGTGTCGTACCTCGGGCAGCTCCCGGCGCAGAGGGATCCGCTCGCTGAGCGCCTCGTTGAAGCCGTGGGTTTCCAGGCCGAGCGACCGCTCCCCCGCGGCACCCCCGTCCTCGACCGGCAGAGCAAGGGGCAGGAGCTGGGGCTCCGGATCCCCCTCTGCCTTCCCCACCGGCCGCCTGCTCTGCTGCTTCACCACACGGTAGCCCCTCCTGGCCTTGCTGTGGTTCCTTTTGCCGACGGGCGACACAACGGCCACGATCAGCTCATCCTCCCGCAGGGAGATGAAAGGTGACAGTCCGTCCAAAGGGTAGTACTGCTGGCTGTCCTCTTGGGTCTCCAGCATCTCTTGGGTCTCCGCAAAGTCCACCTGCTCCCCTGCCCGGAGGTTGAACTCCACAGGCTGGAAAGTCTCTTCCTTGCTCTGGTTGCTTGGCGGTGGGTTCAGCATTGTAACCATCAATAGCACAAAGCCCAGCATTAGCAGCAACAGGAGAAACTGCAGCTTACGTGATCCATATCTGCACTTCTTCCTCAAGAACATGCTGTTGGTGACAGAACGATACAGATGGTCATGTTAAATACCACTTGGATCTGCCTTAGCTCCAGTCCCCGGGTTGCAGCAAAGCCCTGGTCTTCACTCTGCCAAGAGGAGAGTTTCTGCTCCCCTCACGTTTCACTGCTGCCGTTCCATGCTCTCCTCGCTATTTACAGACAAAATGTAACATTAATATTGCACTTACTGTGGTAAAATGTAGCATGGATCCAGTGTGAGAAAGTAAATCCTTTATCATTCGGAGTCCCAGCTTAGTGAGGGAAGCACATGTTTAGCTGATGAAAAGAGTAACTGAAGTTCTGATTTTTCCCTTTAAAAAGGCTGAGTGAAAAGAAACTCAAAATCTTGTAGTTCCCTTCCAGAGCAGATCCCACTTCTTCCAAGTTTCCAGCTGCTGCCTGGATTGAAGCACCTTATCCCTGAGAGCAGACCTGACAGCTGTGCCCTGTTCCGAGGCTTCAAGTTAACTGATCAACAGATGAGAACTAGTCAGTCCCTGACTTTGCTTCACACACAGCTACAGCACTCAGTCAGGAAGCACTTTGCCAGACAGAACACAGAGCAGCCTGTGCGTCTTTCTCTTGGTCCTAATGCCCTCTCTGTGCTTGTCCTGTCAAATCAAAACTTTGCAAAAGCTGCAAGAGGTGAAATGTGAGAAGAAAAACTATTAGAAAAGAAATCCAGGCACACTGTGAGTGGCTCTGCTTCTGAATTGCTGTACTAAGCTAAGAATGCTCAGAGCAAGAACTGTTTAAACTGAACAAAAGATGAAGTGCACATGATTTATTGAAGGTTAGGTATTCACGAGGTAATGTGCTAGCTGGAGTAGATGAGTATATTTCATATTCAATAAATATTTACAGCTGTAGGGATTTTAACACTGACATAAGGATGCCAAATTATCACCTGGCAGATTGAAGTTGTCTCCTCATCCATAGATTTGGTATTGCAGGGCAAACAGCTCTTCAAGTTTTCTTAGTCCAGGAATAACATGTGGAAAGCCTGGGCTGGAGCAGCAACTGCTGACACTGAAAGAAAACGACGACTCAGTGATTAAAAGGGGAGCTCGGTCTCTGAGCTCTGTTTGCTAATGCTGCTGGCACGGGTGCTAGCGGGCACGGGCTGTGGCATTTTTGCTGCAGGATGGATGCCTGTCCAATGGGAGAAGGGTGAGACAGGCCACATGCTTCAGCAGCACACGCCTCGCTCTGGCAGGGATCAGGTAGGGATGCCACTCAGATGTTAGCAGCCTTTTGATGGCATGGGGCATGGGATGTGGTTTTTGCATATGTTGTAATGTTTGATGAGCAGCAGGCTCCAGCAGGCACATGGTTACTAGAGCTTCCACATCCATCTCTTGTTAAAACTGCATTTCTAGACTGTGGAGCTAAAGAAAAGCCTACAGACGTGTATGCAGGGTACTCCAAAGGGAACAAGGAATTGTTTTTTCCTTCTTCCCCATTAATTCCAAGCCTATGGTTCCTGGTAAACAGCTTCCAAAGACATTTCTACTGAGAGGACAGCCACTTTCTCTCTGAAACGCCATCACCTTCAAAAGGAAGGAGACAGAAACCTTAACTCTGCTGGGGGGGTGTGGCACCTCTGTGTCCACTCCTGTCTCACACGGGGGGGTGTGACCAGCCTGCTGAGTGTGTCTGGGAGCTCTTCCACTCGGCTGTTCTTTAGATATACAATATTGCTGTAGATATGTAATACCTGCTCCTGTCACGTCTTGGATAGAAGGGCTTAGCCAATATTTAATGCTTCCCCATTGTGTCTCACTTTTTAAGCTGAAATTCACAGAAAAATAACATCTCCACCCACCTTCAGCCCTGAGACTATTACTCTTTATCCTGCTTTTCATAGGGAAAAACAAGTGTTGGTGTTTTCAGTGGGAAAACAGAACACATTAGCATTAAAAAAGATATGTCTGAGTTCAAAAGTATTCGTTTAAATAGCAGTGTCAGCCACAGAAAGACAAAATGAAAAGGAAATGAAGAGACCTGTCCGAGGCACTCTGCAAATTCAGTGCCACAGAGCCCTGTTATCAGGCACGTGGAAAAAATAAAAGAAAATTAAAAAAGGAGAAACATAAGAGAGTGAGGAATAAATGGGAGAAAGTATTACTAGCTTGCCTTCTTTTTTACTTTTCTGATCATCCCCAGTATTTTGACTTAATATAATTAGTACTTTAAACAAGTGATTGCACCGGTTTCAATGCAGTGCTCATCCTCATCATTTAAGCTGGAAACTACCTTTTTTTTTCCCCAAAAAATAGTTATATATTTGTGTGTACCTGGTGTATTAAATAGCAGCTTTTCAGATACCTGCTACTATCAGGTGTTTATCAGGGAAGTTACTGTGTTCTCTAGTGAAAGGACAATATTTAATGATAAGGTGAAGAGCAAAGGATTTCACTGTTGCTGGGGGTGGGGGTTAAGAGCTGAGTAAAGCCCAAGTGAAGTCAGTGCAGGTATGTGGCTTAGTGAGCAGCAGGTGGGTATAAATTGAGGGCACAGAGAGCTGGGGGAAGGTTGTTGTAGCAGAAGAGCTGGTGTGGGTGTGATGTCTGTGGGAGGTAAGGCTGTTGTTGATCTTTTCTATGTTTTCATTTTTTTAATATGAGGAAAATACAGAGAACATGGTGGCAATCTTTATTCTGATCTCAAGTATGTGACTTGAATCTAGGACTTTTTTTTTCTTCTATATCTTTCAAGCAAGGTTTAAATATTTGGCAAGAGAAATGTGGGAAATACTAATTTTTGCAAGCTGTTGTTTGTATTAGTTTTCTCTTTAAAATGGACATTTTGACAAAGCAGTACAGTTATAAGAATTATCAGCCAAGGTGTGATGCAGTTCAGCTGTGGGTAAAAGCCAGCTATCAAAAACAAAGCCCTAGACTGCTTCCTCCATAACCTGCCCTGCTGCAGAGGAGATCATGCTGGGTTGGGTAGTCTAAAAACTATGAAATATTGTATACTGAGGCAGACCTTGGGAATGTTCAGGAATCCAGAACAAACTCTGTGCCTCTCTTCACATTTGTTTGGTATTATGTGCATGTAGAGTGAATGAAAGTTAAATGTAAAATAGTAGACTCTAGACATGAGCTTTGAGCTGCACAAACTGAGTTCTGTGACTGGTAACTCTAGTTCATTTTCTATGTTTGTGACTGGAGTTTGCTTCTCAATTGATGCATAGTGCACAAAATTATTGAGAATTATTTTTCACTGACTACTTTCCTCTTAAACTTTTTTTAGAAATTATTCTATTTAGGGAAAAAGCCCCCTGAACATAGCTGGGATGAAGGTGGTTGGTGAGCAGATGTGGTCTGAAGCCAGCTGGCTGGTTTTTGCTCACAGACATGGAAACAAGGGTAGAGCAGTTAAATGGGAGAAAGGCGAGTTCAGGAGGCAGGCTTGCAGTCTGCACAGAGCCTTCCTGAGGCTCTTGAGTGCCTCTCAGAGGCTTGGCATCTGTGCCAGAGCCTGCTCGTGCTAGGCAGGCAGGTTGGGTCCAGGGCTGGTTTACTGTGTGCCTGGAGATGGCCTTTGGAGCCTGTGTCTGCAGTGTGAGTGCTGGAACTGCTCTGGCAGCAGTTCATAGCACCAGATAGCACCTGCTCTCAACAGCCTCCAAAGGATCAGCTCATGTCAGCTTTGGGACTCTGGGAAAGTGATCCAGAGGCTGCACCAAAAGGCCAAGAGGGAGGACATTTTTCTGTGGAAGGTAAAAAATGGTCCTGCAGGTTTCTTGGTTCTTTTCCCACATAAAGCCATCCTGCATGGGAAGGAGAAATCGCTGTGGGAGATCTCTGGCTGAGGTCAAAGCTGGCTGGAATTTGGCACTGCTGCATTTGAACCCAGACCCACCAGTTGATGACTAGTCAGGAGCTGAGCTCAGCATCTGAACCTCTGGATCATCCCTGTGTATTTAGATGCTAGACCACTGCTGCCTTGCAGTAAAGCTGTGTTCCCACACAGCTGGCAGGTATCTATAGTCCTGAACCATGCACCAAGCTGTACACCAAAACTTGGAGAAGTGGTCTAGTGATTTTTCTAGCCAGGGAGTAAAGTGTGTGCAAGCTCAGGGGGTCCTGGGAGGCTTCTGGAAACAATCACTCAGCAGGTATAGGAGAAAAAATAACAAGTCTTTGTAGTGGTTTTAATAAAGTCCACTTTATAACACCTTTCATCTTCAAAGAATGAAGCAAATTTATTGTTGGCATAAACCCCTGGGACTGGTGAGATGAAGGGGGCTGCAGCTACTCCTGTACTAATCAGGGCTGTGATTTTTGTGCCTTGTCAGTACCGATGGCAGAGCTGGGGAGGCTGCAGGCCAAGCTCTGCAGCAAGAGGCAAACTGAACCTTGTGTGCAGGCTCCATGGCCAGCACTAGGCACAGTGTGTGTGCATGGCTGCACTGCACTCCTTTTGCCAAGACAAGGGAAAGATCAGCTAAGTAACTGACTGGAGGAGTGAACAATTTATGCTTCATCTCAGCAATGACTGCTTTTGTTCCTGCTGCATGTGGCAGAGAAACAACCAGGAAACACATCCTGTGTCTATGGTATCTTCAGAGTAAGCAACCAGGAGTTCCTTTGGGCTCTCCACCAAGTGTGGACAAACTTGGGATGCAGGGTTTGTCAGTGTTTTTATGCAGGGCTGCTATTTGAGCAGGTTTTGCATGCTGATGGTCAGGCTTAGTGGGGTTTTTTTGTTTGCTTTTAGTCTTAACCATTTTTTTCTGTATAACTTGCTGCCTCGGGGACTGTGGCAGTGATACTTGTTTTAAATGCACGTCTTAAATAGATGGGTTTGATGTGAGGAAGCCAACTGGTGAAAAGAACCCAGCAGTGGATCTTTAGAGCTTAGTGAAAAAACAGCGTAGGAAAATGTTTCTCCTGTCTGGAAGTTTCCCTGTTACATCATAGGGATGACGGATTGTCTGGAGGAAGGAAGGCTGGGAAATAACCTGCTCAGTTTTGTGATATATAAAACATCACCATTAGCTGCATCTAACCTCTGCTGCTGGTCCAGATGGCTCGATGCTTATCCCACTGCAGAAGTTCACTTGTGCTCAAGTGTCAGGTGCCAACATCCTCTGTATTTTAAGGGTAATTTTGCAGGAGTTGGGACTGCTTGGGTATTTTCTTTGTTTGTTTTGGTTTGGGTTTTTTTAATTAAAAAAAAAATAATTCAAAACGCCTCAGTCATGCTGGGGTCGTGGGACCTGCTTCTATCCTTTTGTATGTAGCTGCTGTAGCCACAGAGGTGAGTTTTGTCTTCTCCTGCAGAGCAAATGTGATTTTAGATTAGCACTTTTTTTCCATTTTAACACAGCCATTTATCACACCTGACTGCTCTGTGGATACAGCCATACCTGATACTTAACCATCTCTTCCCAGATGAGTTGATGCTACTTGGAGACATTCAGCTGAGTATTTGTCTTGGCTGTGGAGCTGCTTAAGTTGCAGGTACCAGTGTGAACCCAGGGCAGTTTGCCCAGCTATCAGAAGGCACAGTGTGGGGCACCAGGGTCTGTACAACTTCAGTATAGCTGTTGTGATGCTTGAAGAGCTACAAGTCATGATAGGTTTATTTTCCCATTTCAAAGGGCGTTTACAGGGACTGTAGTCTAAAAAAAAGAAGGCTTAAAGAGCTAATGGCTGGCACAGAAATGACAAATGGAATTTTGCAGTGCTACGTTAGCAGAGTTAGAGTTGGCAATTGCTTTTCATATGGAAAACTATTTCGGGCTGTGATCTACCATGCAAATGAAGAATAGGAAAATAGCACTTGTGCACCATGACACAGGATGCTTAGCAGGAGAGACAGCTGGGATGGTGCAGCCCGGCTTGCCTACTGCTTCAGTCTTTGTTTCAGTTTCCTGCCTGTGCTTGGGCTCACAGAGAAGCTATTTACTGAAGGTATAACTGAGAGATACTTGGTATATCTGATGACACTTTATCTGCAATTTTAGTAATATATATTTATTGCTTTTTGTTCTGTTTGAGACAGGATTAATTCATCCAAATCCTGCATAAAGACTGTTATTGTAGCCACAATTATCTAGGGTATAAGAGCAACAAGCCTCATTTCCTCCTGGAAATTGAAGCCTCCTTGTACAATTGTTAAATGGTTTGATTTGCTCCCATCAGAATTTCCCATTATTTGGACAGCTGAAATAGTTTGATACTGTATCTTACTGAATAATGTATCTCTGATTATTTTAAGAGGGTGTTTTCTTTCACATAAATGAAATCCCATCACAGCAGCTGTAATTCTCCTTAAAATGCTAGCTACATAGCAACATACTCAATGTTTAATTAGCCTTGCCATGTTATTAACATCTCTTTAATATTCACTCAGACACGTGGCTGTTCAAATGTAGAGGAGCTCATGTAGCTTATTTATATGCATAAATTAGTACAAACATGAAGAATATGAACACAAAATGTAGGCTAAATACCCAGCTAATCTTCTTTGACAGGCATCAAGCCTCCTCAAGGGTAGCCCTGAATGGCAGAAGAGATGCTGTGGCACACGAGGGACAGGCACCTGGGTTTGCAGAGCTCTGAGCTGGATGGTTTGACATCCTCTGATGGCCATGGCTTCATGCTGGTGGCAGTGCTCAGGTGGAAAGGCTGTGGGCTGCTGCTTGCAGGTAGCAGGGTGGTTGGTGTTGCCTGAGTTTGGAGTTGAGGATCTGAGAAGGGTCAGAGAGCCCTCACTGGGTGTAGAGAGGCAAACTGGTATCTGACCAGTCCAAACCGTTTGACAATTTCATGCAATTCTTTGTTTCTTTCTCTCTGGGGCAAATCTCTGTAAACGTTCCCATGTTGCTGCCTGCCAGGGCACCAGTGTGGCACCCACGGGCAGATGCTAACTGGTGTTCCTGCAGGCTCAGGCTGTACTGAAGTCCTGCTGCCACCTCCCTGACACTGATCCAAAGCATGTAAGAAATTGTTACTCCATCTGTTGGTGACCGAATGCCCTTTATAGCCTTACATCTTGTCTAACCATGGGTATTTGGAGGGGTTCCACAGCGTGGGCTGTGTGGTTGCAGTTTTGCCTCCTTGGAGTTGCCTTCTGCCTGCCTACGTTGTGAACCACTGCCTCTGCTCCTCTGTCCTGCCAGCCTGCTGGAGGGAAGAGTGGGAGCTGCAACTGGAGGAACTGGTGCAAAAAGATGTGCAACAGGCAAGGGAGAGGATGGCAGGAGCCTCCTGAAATAGGCTCAAGGAGCAGGAGGGACAAATATTACTGCAAAGCATGGTGGGGGTAAAGTAAAGCCAGCCTTCTAAAATAGAAGGCTGGAGATGGTGGAAAAATGAATTCCTTTATTAGTGTGTAACGTGTTTGTAGAGCAGCTTCATTCTTGTGTGGTGAGACTTGGCTGATTCTGTCAGAGAATGAAAGGGGAATGGGCTGTAATGGCTGAAGTTGAGGAGTGAAGAATTTGGATCACTTTCTGGTCATCCTGGTGATGACACTGGGAGCTCTGGTTTTCCTTCTGTCCCCATTCCCCAGTGTAATCAGAGTGGCCCCACAATCAAGCAGGGAGAGGACTTAAAGGCTTTGTTTTGCTTCAAACTGATTCCTTCTATAATTGGTACCAAATCTTATAGTCCCTGAGTCTGGATATTAATTTTCTGAAATCTAAGTGGTTTAATTCTTATTTCTGGCTACTTTGGAAAACTTCAATGTACTTGTATGTGGTATTTTGACTATTTTATACAATTAATTTCTATCTTAGCAGAGGCCTAAGGATGCAAAAACTCAATGGAATGGTGCCAGTTCTCATTGCCCTGCACAAGCAGATCCTTCAGTGTGAGTGTAGGCTGTGGTGGTCTCTGTGAGGACACCACCCTTTGGTCTCTTTCTTGCTGCCATGTTTTCATGCTTTCCCATGTGATGGTGAGTAGCAGGACGTGTCTAAGAGGAAAGAAATGGCCTTGAGCTTTCCCAGGCCAGCATTGTCCTGGTCTGTGGGTGCTAAAGCAGAGCAGGGTGAGGGTTGGACCAGGCTGGCCAGGGGCCTCTGTGCCACTCCACCTGTGTTGGCTGCTCTGACCAGTGTGTTGCTGCCTGAAATAGGTGTGGGGGAGGCATTTTAGGATAACTGAGCTGTCAGTCCCTACCTCTGCATGGATGTCTGGGGCTGTGCCCTAGTGAGGGCATTCAGTCTTGGAGGAGCTTAGCCACGTGTGCAGGATGACCTTCTAACCTCATGCTTTTGTGTGTACCTTATCTTCTGTATAATTGTCCCATCAAAGCAACACCAAGTGGAGTCTCTAGCTACTTACAGTTCTCTCCTGCCATGTTTAGCAGGTTAGTGTGTTATGATGCTGTCCATGGCACTTTGAATACTACTGCAGCATTTTGATGCTCTCTTCCTGAGGTAACTGTCTAGGCTGGATTCTGACTGTGCTCACAAGGAGCTGTTCTGAGTTTAGGTAGCAGGTATTGTAAAGTCAAATCCATCTCGAGGCAAGATGAATATTATGCTTAGCTGAAGAGCATGCACTTAACTGTAGAATAGAGAATGCAACCCCTGAGCTCTGGAAACATGATAAATTGAGTTGATTAGTGTTGGGGAAACAGTTTGGTTTTGGTTATTACAAAAAATGTGAAAACAAAACTTGCCATGAAAATAGCAACAACTGTTACTCTGGTGCAGACAAAATCAACATCAGTAAGTAGGGGAAAAAAATGAAATGCATGTTCAGAAAACAGTTCAATAGAAACGAAAGCTTATGCAAGTGGTAAGAAGTGAGTCATCTGTGCTTCCAGTCCCACTGCAGAGCAGTGTTCCAAAAGGCCTCCCAGAATTAGTATGTAGAGTGTTTGTAAGCTGAAGTCTGAGTGTAAAACTCAGCACCGGGCAGCTAGCACAGAGGATTTCATTCCTCTGTTCTATTTGGGGTTATCCCTAAATGGATGACCACTGGGATCAGGTAGTCTATAAATAGCCACTGAAGGTTCCTGGCCTGTGACCTAACTTGTGACTCTCCCTCTCCTAATGGCATGGCATTCACTGGTGTGTGTGTGTGTGTGTGTGTTCAGTGGCTGTGCAGTGTACTGAGAGCTGTTGGCACCACGTGGCTGTGCCCACCACCAGAGCCAGCCCCGGCCTGCCAGGCTAGGGAGGGCTCCTGTGCCCCTGTCTGCAGGAGTGTGGCTCTGCAGCTGGGGGTACTGGTGTCTCCAAGCTGCACCTCTAGCTCAGACACAGCTGTTGTGAGTCTGCTCCCACAGCTCCTTCTAAACTGTGGCTTGCTCCTTAACAGCCTTCAGGGTCTATTCCAAGCACATTCAGAAAGCTTTAACTTATTTTTCTTCAGTATTTTTTAACATCATTATGCTGTTAGTCATGGAATACTATTTTTTTCTGAATAGCTAAATCACCAAGTATTACAGTGAGAAGAATCTTCACATTCTTAACACTGTGCTTCTAGGATGCTTCTCTTGTTGTTCTAATGCAGTGATGCATAAATTGAATTGTTCGTGTGATGCTTTTCCTCCCTTACTTCCCAGAGAAACAGTGAAAGATTCTTGAAACTCTGGGTATAGGCTTTGCAATGAGGTGGTGCCAGAAAAGGTATGAATTAACTGCCACGGGTGGGAGAGGAGTGGTTGGAAAAACTAATGGAAATAGTCTGCTCTGCTGCTGATGGAAAATATAAGCATGGACAATCAAGTGTTATTTGCTACTTGACTGCTGTGGTTAGATGGGGCTGCTCACGAGGGAAAGTATATGTTGAATAGTTCATGGTGGTAAGAGGGCTAATTATGTGGGAAGTGTCTTGGAGCAGAACAAAATGCTGCAAACACTCTTGCTGTGCCATCACCCTTGCCAAGACAAAACAAATCTTGCCTGTTTATCAGTGTTGCCTCCTCCTGATGAAAAGTAGTTTTCCTTTCCAAATGTGGGGTGAGAAACAAAGCAGCAATCTGCATAGCACCCGTGGGCACTGCTGGGCACTGATCTCTCGTGTTCAGGGAGATCAGGGCTGACACCAAGGCCAGGTAGGGATGAAAGCAAACGTGGATTCTGGACCTTTCTGCCTTAGCTGTATCCTGGTGTGGCTGCCACTGCTGCTAACAAAAGCATTGTGTCTTCTGCCCCTTTGGTCTGTGCTTGCCCAGGGCACGGAGCATCTCTGCCCCCCTTTGGCATTTGGGTTGGAACAGAACTCTGGGCCCACTGGGCCTCTTGCTCAGCAGTCACCACAGACTGGTTGTCTGGTCCTGTGGCTCAGGACATTCAGCCCTTGGATGCTCTGGCCTCTCCTTGGGCAACTAAAAGTCAGTGCAGGTGTTCTTTGTAAGACTGTGTTTCATGTTTTCTCCTCAAAGTGCTTTAGAAACAACAGGCAATGCATCTTCTCTGAGCTTTGCTTTAGAACTGACAAGTTGAAATTCCTGCAGGGGGAAGCCTGGGTAAGGGGCCCCAGATTCACCCTTGGTATCTCCATGGCACATCTAATAAGGTCCTGGTGTGTCAGGATGTTCTGTACTCAGCCTGAGTGTGGATAAAATGTTCTCAGTACAGGAAGCCCAAGTGTTGTCTGCCGAGGAGAGCCAGCAAACTGACAGATCACACTGTGCTGGCACAGCCATCAGTACATCTCTGCTGACTCTAGGTATGACAGCTTTTCATTAAGTTTATTATTTCCCAGAAAGTTCACACAGGAAGGCTCAAACCTCTTTTCCCCCTGTGCTAAGGGCTCCCAATAGCTTATGGCTCTGGCTGTACTCTTGTGTTTGTCTGCTGTTTACCCCTCTGCCAGTTTGGACAGCGAAAGAAAGTTATTGGCTTACAGTGCCTTTATAGCCCACTGCTGTTTTCTGTGATTCTATAGCAACTAAAATCCTTGATGAGGATGTGGGAATTTTCTGTCCCATTTTTTTGACAAATCTGTCACTTGTTGCCCACTCATTCCCTTGTTGCTGCCTACGTAGCCTCCAGCTCGACCCTGGGAAGCAATGGAGAACTCGGAGGCGAGGCAGAGCTTGCTGGTTAGTACTGACATTTAGAAGCTGGGGGTGTGTTACGCAACTCACTGGCTTTGTGGGGAGCAGCTTATGACACTTCTTCCCCCTGCCCCTCACTCCTGTCCCTGCCCTGTGCTTCATCATTGCTTCTCAGTCTTACCAGTAAGACTTCTTAAATAACTTTCTTGATGCTGTACTTCTGAGAGAGATGGTGGCAGCAGGACCTTACATCTGCCATGCCAAACAAGCTCAGGCATGTGGATCCAGGGGTGCAAGATGGCAAACTGCTCTGCTCTGAGCTCCCTCAAGCTCTTGGAGACCCATCGTGCCAAGCCCAGTCAGTACATGCTTATGCCTGGTGACCCCTGGTAACTGCACATGACCCAGCCTGCTAGCAGAGGAGAGGCGATGGATGAAAGGACTGGATGGGCTGGTTGGACAGTCCCTGCATGCTGACTGCACATCACCCAGTAGCTAGCTGTCCTGCTGCCCTGCAGGGATACTGATGGCATTACCCTGGAGGTAGGCACTAAAACACCAATGATCCTGCTAGGATGTGGAAGAAACAACCTGTGGGGAGTTTGGCAAACCGATGGCCTGTAGGAGTGTCCTATGAGTCAGTGTTCAAGAAAAGGGGCTTGCAAGAGGCAACAGTTGTGAGTTTCAGGATGTTTGAGACTGCCTTTAAGCTACTTGGTGTTTATGAGCAGCTCCACCCTGCAGTAAGTTCTGCAGCCTCACATGCTGTCCCTGCTGGCACTGTAAGAGGTGATGGGGTGTGTTCTGGGGTGCTCACAACTCCCCTGAGGATGGTGCTGCCTCAGGGCTATAGGCATCAAAGCAGGGTCTCTGTACAGGCCTTTGGCATTATTTCATTGGCTATAGGAAGGTTACACTCTCACACGAGGCTCTTCCAGGCCTTGTTGGAAAAGTCTTCACAGACTATTTCCAGCCAGTTTTTCCTTTGAAAGCTGCTGCAGAGCTTTCCACGTTTTTGCTGCTTTCAGTTGTTTGCCTGTTTGAATGTCCCATCTAGTGCAACACTAAACAAGTGAGCAAACAGAGCTGTGGCTCTCAGGAGAGAATATATCTTGGGGGAGAAGCTGAATTACTAATATTCCTATAAACTGTTTCTTCAGGGTTGTGTAATGATCTTGGGAATGTGGCAATAAGATGTTGAAATGGGGAGCGGACTTAGAGGAGTAGAAGTGGAAGGAAGCCAAGCCAAAATACACAGCAAGTCTTTTCCAGAGACAGGTCAGCAGTGATCCAAGTGTATTCCCACAAAATGGAAGTTCAGAAGGGAACTGTAAACTGTGGAAAATGTTACACACTCAACTTCTGTTACGAGCCTCAGTCACTCTGAGTTCACTGCAAGAAATAAATGTTCCTAGAGTTTAAAGCCCCTTCTTTTTATTTTTCCTTTTCCTCTGTTGAAATATTTTGGAGATAGGTAGTCTAAAACTAGAAGAAAAAAAAATAACTGTTTTTCTAATGGGAAAATTTAACAAAAATACTTCAGAGCTTTACACTTACAGCATTTGTCAGGATAAACATTGGTTCCTCCTTAGGAGGAAGGCAGCTCAAGGGAGAAAAGTGTTCTGGAATACATTTCCACTTGGCTTTTGTCTTTGCTTCAGGCTTGAAAATGACTTGCTGCTGGGCTGTTCTCTGCCATCTTTGCCAATATGGACACTGTGCTTCTCTGAAAGCAGCTGCCCAGGCAGGGCAGGTAGCACCTCTGTGTCTGTGTGTGGGGGAACCCCCTGGCCTGAACCCACCATTTGCTCTCAGCTGATCACTTTCCCCGGGAGCATCCTGCAAACAGTCTAGGTGTAGACTTGCACTCCAACTCAGACTGGCTCTTCCCACCTACCCTTGGCTTGGTATTTGCTGTTTCTGTTCCAGACCTGGAGAAGGACGTGGGTATCTCAGAGATCAACACTTCCACAGATGTGCACACTGGCCTGATAGAAACTACTCCAGCCTTGCCTTCTCTTGTTAGCCCCTCACAAACAAGCACCTCTTGCCAGCCAGCCAACCCCCTGGTGATAATCTTTCAGCAGGAGAGGGGATGATTTTGTTTGCTTTGTGTATATGTATATACCCTGTTTGTTTTGAGTTGTGCAGTGTCCTAGTGGCTCCCCAGCAACCTGTCTGCAAAATATTACCAGTGATCCCTTGGTGACTCCCTGTGCTTGCTCAGTCCCCTAAGCTATCTCTGCAAGTAGGTCTCCAGGAAGAAGACTTTGTGATAATTATTAATATTTAGCTTGCCTTTCATGGTGTAACTCGTGTTTGCTGTGTGTGTCTGGTACTAGTGTGGTCTCTGATCACAAACTAGATGCAAGCTGTGGAAGCAGACAGCCTGCTAAGAAAGATCAGGGAACAGCCTGCTCTACAACTGACACTACAGAGAGAAAAGACAACCTGGTGTAGTATTAACAGTGCCAAACTTCTGGCACTGATTATGCTCTAAATCATGAGCTAGACTCCTTAATGTTGTTAATGTCGTAAAAGAGGGGAAGAAACATCTTCCTAAGGCTGATCTTGAGTGATCCTGTAAATTCTGCTGATTTGAGATGGGGAAATTCCTTTTTGCAAGCTAGTTGTATTGGGATTATCAGCCATGTTGATGCTCTGGTCCCTGTTCTGTCACCATGGGAGATCAAGCCTGTTCTTCAGGTTCATAAAGACCTAAATGACTGAGGATTTAACAGCCAAATTTATCCTGCTAGAGAGTTACCTGAGCCCTTTCCCACCCTGCCCTTTAGTGGCTGTTGTACAGCTCTTCTCTCTGGGCTTTTTCCCCATGGAATTAGGTGTGTGATGCCCCATTTCTTGGGTGGCTGCTCAGCCTTGCTGAGGACATGAGAACTGGGGCTCCTTGCAGAGTCATCCTCCCCAGCTGCTGCCACAGGGAGCTTGGCTTTAACCTTGGTGGAAAGCTCTTGTTCTCCCAACTGTGAATTCAGCTTTTGCTCGTGTAGCTGGTTTACAGATACTGTTTTCTGTACCTCTTGGCTATGATCCTAGTTTGTTGGTAAAATGCATTGGAGTGAAATGTGAACTAATGCCTCAAACTGCAGCTCCTGAGCCTCAAAAAAGCCAGAAAAACAAAACAGTTTAATTCAAAAATGGAGATATAAAAGTCCTCTTACCTGTTTGGTTTTGTTTTGGGGTAGTTTTGTTTGCTTGTTTTCCCATAGACAAAAAAAAAAGGAAGAAGGTATCTTTCATAGGGTGGGAATTATCTGAAACACTGTTGATAAAATCTTTTTCCAGCTACACAACCCCTCATGAAGCATCCTGTGTCTAAAATTATTTTAGTTTGCACTTCAGACTTGCTTCCAGCTTGCCTTGTTTCAATCTAGAGCCTTGCTGAGCCCCTCCTCATTGTGGAGGGTCTGGAAATGGCTGTTTGTGGCAGAACAGGCTGCCAAAAAAGGATCATGAGAGATCACTGCAGCTGACTGTGAGTTGGGAAGGAACTTTTATGTTAGGAAGCTGTTACCTGTGATTCTCATAGACCTTAAAAACAAAATTTTAAACAAGGCAAGCAAACAAAAAACACATACCAAAAAAACCCCAAACAACAAACAAACCAAAACCCCAACAAACCAAACCATACAACAGCTCTTGAGTAAAACAAACAAAACCCAGAACAACAAATCCATAGGTGTGTACGAGCACGTATAATATGGAACAATAACTAAGTATTCTCTCCAAGGTCACGTTAAAAGCAGAAGTGAGTAAAAACCAGTTAACATGTGGGTTTGTTTGTCTTTTTTTTTTTTTGTCTGCAGATCCCACCCCTGGTAACACAGAGCTCATGGAACATAAATTGCATGTACTGGGCGTTCATGTGGAAAATCTGTATGGCCAAAGCATCCTGATAAACCACAGCTCCCGCTGGCTGGGTTAAGAGGCTGTCTCGAGGGAATGAGGGGTTCACAAATCCCCATGCAGGTGAGTGTAAATCTCTTCTCCTTTCATGGTTTGAGCTGTGCTGGTGGTTTTAATTTCCATTTACAACCATTCACTGGAGTGAAAAGAGAGTCTCAGTGCTGCTGGTGGTTCATTAACTCCAGGGTTTTTGCCAGGCCCTTTCCTCGCTGTGGTTTGTCTGGCTGAAATGATGCTGAACCTGCTGCCATGGTGTAGAGGGAAGGTGTGACAGGTGTCAGTTTGCACTGGGAGGGAGATCTCGTGGCTCCCGAGTCATGCTGCAAAGCCCAAGGGGGCTTTTCTCTCATTGTTTTCCTCTGTACCAAGCCTTTTCTCAAAGCAAGAATTCTCAACACACTGAACTTGAGACTTCTATTTACTTTTTCATAACAGTAATGGGTTGGAAATGTTTCTGCATTATGTAATCATAAAATTCTGCTGGTTTGTTGTCTTTCTTTTTAAAGCTTAGAAACTAGAACCCTGAGTGCTTTGGTGAATTTATCCCATGAAAATTAGTACAGCCCATAATGAGGAGATGGGATGATGACTGGTTAAAATTAGTTTCCCCCTGAGCTTCTGGCAAAGGATTGCAAAGTGTAATTTATGCAGCAGGCTTTCTAATACACCAGGCTTCAAGAATGTAGTAAAAATATATTAATAATGTAGATCCATGTGGCCGAGGTTAACTGCCTCTGAATTTTTCCAGAGGAAAAAAATCCTTTTTGCTTCAGCAAGCTGTGAAGGGCATCTTAAGGGTAAAGTCCAAAAGAGGTATTTCAGCTTGATCAACCCACCCCTTTGGGAAAAAGCTTTTGTCTTCAAGAGCCACCAGAGAACGGTCACAAGCACCTTGTATGTCTGCTGAAGACAAAGCCCAAGCTGGGTCTGACATGCTGGGGTGTTGCTGTGGTCAGTGGGCCTGGTGTAGGCTGTAAAACAAACATCTGGCCTGCATGGGAGACACTGAACAGTGCTGGTGCCAATGCAGCTTGTGGGGCTGAGCTGCTGAGATAGTACCTCACTGATGGCCACCAGGTACTGGCAACAAGTGTAGGCTTCAGCCTTCTAAGGCCTTGAACAGCTCACACAAACTGCTTTGTCTCTCACCCAGACAGCTGAGATGGCCTCGGTGCACTCGCACAAAGCACAAAATCCCTGGCAGTCACTGCCAGCTCCCATGGCTGGTAGGGACCCCTCAACACTCCTCTGGGGTCCCCTTAGTGCTGCCTCTGGTTTGCCCACCTCCCTGGTCAGGTGGCAGGCACTGCCAGGGCAGTTTACCCATGTTACTGCAGGCTCAGAGCCACCCAAGGGTGAGCAGACAGTAACTCTGTGTAAAGTCCCTCCTATGGGGCAGGGGTGCCATGTGGGGCTGCTAGCAACCACTTCATGACCAATAACATCAGCAGAAAATGATGGTATCACAGCATGCCAGCTATATATCCCAACAGACAGGAGTGTGTGCTTTGCCAGCCTGCTGGAGGGCTTGTGGAGGGAAGTTTTGGAGTTGCAAGCTGTCCTGTTAGCCAGGCCAGGAGACAAACTTGTATTCTGTGCAAGCCTTCTCTGTTTGGAGAGCAGCCATTCTATTTGTTTTAATACTTCGTTTAGCCTTGTGATTTGCTTTCTGGAAATGGCTCAGCAGTCTGAGCATTACCCATGCCAGCCTTCACAAATCTCCCTTGCTCACTCTGGAGGATCAAGGCTTTGCCTTGAGTAAGTTGCCTTTGTGCTATAGGAGTCAGTAACACTCTACCCTAGCACATCTGCTGAGCATCTCATCTATGAGTATTTGCAATAAGATGGCAGGAATATTCCATGGAACAGTTTATATTTTGTTATTCTTCTTCATAGCATTCAAGATAGAGATTTCAAGAACTGCTTCTCATCCTCTGTGCTCAGGGGAGCTGTCTCTGAATGTGACTAGAGAACTGGGCTTCTGGCCAACAAAGCTAATAATTTGGAGAAGGACACCCCAAGCAATGTAAACTGCCCTCACAAAGTTTACGTGTCTAAAATTTCTAATGCTTTTTAATCTTCTCCATCCCTGTGTACTGCCAACTTTCTCCAACACAATCAAGCTTCCTTTCCATCTAAAAAGAGCTCTCATGTATCTGGCCAGGAGACAGACCATGTAGTTGCTGGCCTGTCTCAAATGGATATATCAGGTAATTACAAGTCTCTGTAAACAATTCACAATCAGCTCAAAGACTTTTGTTTTAATTGTGTGCATGACAAATGAATACATTTAACTTTAATCTATTTCTAGCAGTCTCATAAGCAGCAGAGGAGCTATTATTAAAAACATTGAATTATTCCAAATCCTCTAACCTATGTGTTTGTGAAGAACTCTGCTTTTCCTCTACTTCCTAGATCCTGCTCTTTCTAGCCCTGAGCAGAACATCACAGACCAAGGAGATTGTGATGACACTCTTGTGAAGCAGTACTGAGTGTGCTTGATTTTCTTGGTTCCACCTACACTAACTACCATTCCCAGATATGGTTTTTTTTTACTCTTCTTTTGGCTCTCACTCCCCACTGAGGTTTGTGAAGTTCTTCAGAAATCAGCCCATGCAGCAGTTGCCAGAGAAATGCTATTTCTCTCTCAGTTTGGAGCTTGCTATATATATATATTTAGTATATAATACAGGCATATCTAGGGATTCTGAAAACTCTGAAGCCCTCATTTATATGTTCCTGTAATCCTGTCACTGAGGCATACAGTGTAAACACTGGCTGTATGGTTTCTACTCTCATGAAACCTGGAGTGCCACATCAGCTTTCACCTCAGTCCCATCTGTTTTAAGTGTTGGGTGGTTTTCCTGCAGCATCTCTATGGATCAGTCCTCCTTTAGTTTGCTCTGAAAGGCGGCTCCATTTCCCACAGGACCTTTGGGAAGCTAAACCCCAGAGCCATGCAGGAGTTAAAGTGCAGGGCTCTATTGTATTCAAGACCAGAGCAATCAGCTACAGCAGAGACAGATGCCTCTGGGAGGACAATGTTTTTGATACTGCACATGTGCATAAGCCTCTGCCTGTAGTGCTTTTCTGTGCCCTGGTTCACTGCCTTTGCAGGAACTTGCAATACTCTTCTTGTTGGCACCAGTGCCCTATTTCTAAGACTTTTATTACAGAGGATTATAACAGGTGATAGTCCCAGGCATGTTGCCCTGCAGGTTAATGCTCCCTACATGTGCAAACTTAGTGGGTGTTTAAATGCCATTTTAACAATATTGATAGTTTTCCATGACAGCTTAGTTGTAATTCCCTGGTTATGAAGTAGTAACATTCAAATCATAGCTGTCACAAAACATAATAAATAGTGATCCATGTCTGTCATTACCCTCAGGTAGTTTGTCAGAGGTATTAATTGTAGAGGTTTTGCATGAGATCTTCTATTCTTTAAGGAGATCTGGATAAGTGACAGGAGTAATGCAGAGCCACTACCCAGAGTACACATCAGTGTAGTTGTGTCCTGCTTGTAATACTCATCTAAATCCAACATAATATTCCAGTCAGTGGATGTATCTAGCTCTTGAATCCTGATATTTTTTCCCTTTCCATAGCAGAAGTGTCTTTTATTTGGAATATGTGTGTTTTGAACTGGTCTTGGGTATATTCTTTTCTTTGACAGACTGATGTAAAAACGTTAGGTTTCCTGCAGCCACATCAGTTTCTCAATCATCTGGATACCGTGCAGTTTGCTCCCCTGTGTGCTCCTTACCCCTGCAGGGCTGGGCTGGTCACACACTCAGAATAAGGACCCTGAGTTGCCTGTGCTGTTTGCTGTCTAGGGCCTTCCCAGCAAGATCTGATGGGTACATTCTATATGGCTAATTAATCTATTTCTTCTGTGTTTAAATTCAGCAAGCTTTAGAAAGTTCTGGATTTCTGATTCCCATCAAAAGACTGACATTAGATAATGCAGTGAAAGAGAAGATGCTTTTTTTCTTTGATCCAGAGTTTGAACTGCAATGTAAACCAGATGGAAAATACCTAGCAGATGATTTTCCCTGACCATTGAGAGCCATCAATCTGCTCAGGTGAGCTCAGAGAGCTCTTGAAAAGCTATAGCACATTGACAAAAGGAGATGGACTGAGAATGTTACTGTTCAAACACAGTGGCTGCATGGAAATGATCTGATGGTACAGCCATCATATTGTCTGAGGAAAGGCTGAACTGTGGGAATGACCTTTCAGAGGCAGCATGGATCTGAGACAGGGTGACTGGGGCCTGGGAATGGGAAAGCTGTGGAATTCATAGTTTGACATACTTTTTTTGCCCTGAACACTGTAGGCAGCTTGGTGCTCCAATGTCTGCTGTACTTCATAATTTTGTCTCATCCTACTGCAAACAATTTTAATAAAATGTGTATTAAATTAATCCCAGTTTTACTGAAACAGTTTCAAAAGAACATAAAACAAATTGTAAACTGAAGTGGAACAATCCTGAAATACAATAAGCTTGTAACAGGCTGTTTATCAGACACATATGTTCCACCTTGAGATTTTATGTGCTGAATAGATTTGGTACAGATACATCTATACTCCAGAAAAAAACCACTGGTAGAGAGGCAGAAATATAGCAATATGTAAATAGGCTTTGTAAAGGCTTAAATCACCAACCAAGCATTCTCTCCACTGTCTCCCTTTCAGCCTGGCAGACACTGGCATGGATTCTTTACTTTCTCAGCACTCTGGTTATTTTGGTTATTCTGAAATCTGTGGCAGTGTTCTCCTTGTGTCCTCATTCAACAAGGAGGAGCCAAGTCTTGGACTGCTTTGTTCCAGGGTCTCATATACCCCTTCCACCTCCTCAGATCAGGCCTGCTGAGGCATTCACCTGCAATGGCACATCACTCGAGAGAGTTTTGTCAACCTGGAGCAAAGGGCTGCTTGCTCCCAAGTGGCTGATGCTGCCCTGTCTCTGCTGGAGCTGTCTGTCACTTTCTTCTTAAAGATGTTGGTCTCAGGTGACTGGCAGAGGGAGGTGACCACTGTTTTAGCAGAGGAGTCCCTGGAGGAAAGGAGATTGTAGGCTTATGTTGCTGCAATTCCACTCTTTTCAATGGATTTATGGCAATACTGGCATGAGCCAGAGCTGGAAAAGATTTGGGGCCAGACATGATCAGAGTGAGAAAAGTTTTGTCAAATGCTTTCTGTGGTGTGGCTGTTTGTGGCAGGCAGCACACAGACCCTGCCACAGGTAGGCAGATATAACACTGCCATGCTTGGCACTTGTGGGTGGCATCTGCTGTCTCTGCAGCAAGAAAATCTTTGCTTTTTGAGTCAAACTCTGTAGAAAGCTTGTTCACCAGGAATGGCTGCTGCACCCTTAGATAAATCTGTCAGTGTGGGGAGAGCTGCATTCCCACATACAAGCCCTTTGGTAACTCATCTGCCTTTAAAGTTATCTTGGCATTTATTTTGATGACTCATTTATGATGTGAACATGGGTGTTCTTAAAGCTGTTGTTCTGGGCTCTTTAAAATTCCCATCACTGTATGGATTGCAGAGTTTGACCTTCTCTAAGAAATTAAATGTCTCCTGCTTATGCCCTAACAGATATTTAAGAAAGCAGTCTGTATTCCAGTAAACCCTGTTCTGCTTAAGTAGATGCAAATGACTCTCTAGCAGGTGGCTTAGTGATCCAGTACAGCCAGCATTTGCATACCTATTTTGAGCTAAGTTACTGCTTCGTGACTGCTCCTGTCCTTGGGAGTGAGTTACAGATCTGAAGATGCAGCACACGAATGTGGGACTTGGTTCTCAAATGGTGCCAGCCAACTGCTCTATTAGACTGAGCAAACACTTTAGAAACTTCCTCAGGCCTTTAGAGAACAAAAATAATAGTGACTGGAATGTCTAAGCTTTCCAGAAAAAGACAAGGGTAAAGCTTGGAGCTGAAAAAAGCTGAGGCCCCTATTTCTCACCGACGTGCTGAGTGACAGGAGTGATGCCACCAACCCACTGGAAGAGAAGGCAGCAGCATCTAGTCATCTTCTGTGAATGCTCGTATCTGCTTGGGTAGAAAAAGTTACTTCTGAACAATAAGAAAGGATTCTAAACAAGGTTAACTTGAATTCCAGTCACTGTTGCAGTTGTTACAAAACTGCAGTGCAAACTGGGGACTGCTTTGCCCAGGTGTTTAAATGAAAGAGTTAAATTTGCCAGAAGTTTAATCCATGCTGGGATTACATCAGAAAATCTCCATTTGTTGATTTATTTTTCTTGTGCAAAATCCAGGTATTCCCGAGTATATATTTTTTTTAATATAACTTTGGCAGCACGTGCCAAGAAGCAGAGATTTTCAGTGCAGTGGAACCTCAGTAAAAGTCTGTTTGTCCCAGAGTGGCACATTGCTTCATGACCCTTCACGGATGCTTTGTGGATTTGTCATCCCCAGCTACAGAGCTGCTTTTGTGGGGATGTGGAAACAGCTCTGTGCTTGCAGAGCTGCTGGTGACATGACTCATGGTCCCACTGAGACCAGTGCAATGGCTGGAAGAGGGTGGAATTTTTGTTTTTCGTTGGCAGTGTGTTGTGGTAACAAAGCAGAGAAATGGCAATAACTGCTTTCTCTCCCTCCAACAAGTGGTAAAAGTCTTAACATATTCACAGGAAAAATATGACTGATCTGTAGTAAGGATTTATTACTTTACCAGTTCCTTGAATGTCTCCCTCAAGATTGCACAAAGGGCAGTTAAAGGTTTTTTTTCTCACAGAGAAGGTTCTGTCAAAGCCAGGTAACAAAAAGCAAATTCAAAACAAATGACAACATTGTGAAAGAATCTTCACTTGAGTCCTCACAAAATCATCTAGTTTATCAAGGAAACCATAGTCTGGAAATTATCTAGGATGTTTATCGTTTTTAATATCCAGTAAGTGTTTTTCAGATATTTGCCCTAGAAAATGAGGGAAACATTCCTTTGAGTGCCCTTTGGACTTTATGGAGCCACCTCTCTCCTCTCCTTAAGGACAGCACGCACCCTTTGGGCCAGCCAGCTGAGACTTTGAAGAGCTTCTCTTGACTCTTGAGTCGTAGGACAGAAGAGCAGGTCAAGCCCCTGTTCTGGGCTGTAGAAACCTAGATGAGGACAGAGAGCTGGGCTGGGGGGTGGAGGGACATCTTTAGACCCCACTGCATGTCTTTAGTGCCTGAAGCTCACCCTTACAGTATCCCTCCAGAGCACAGAATATAGCCTGGTCACAGCCTGCTCCTCAAACCTTTAACATCCTTTTGAAGAGGCAGCCGGCCCAGGGAAGTGGTGGATGTAGGTGCACACCAACCATGGCTGGATTCTCAGGTGCAGGGTCAGCCTCTGATAGTGCTGGCCTGCAGGAGTCAATGCAGTGTCAGCCTGCTGGCCTTTAGCAGAGAGGTGTCTTGAGAGCAGGGTGGGCTCTATTCACTCTGCTGCCCACAGGCACTCCCCACTCAGTCCTTTGAGCTGCTTGTGCAGCAGCCACAGCGGGTGACTGAAGCCCTCAGTCTGGGGAACTTGGGTGGGGGGTGTTGGAGACCATTTTTAGCTGCTGTGCTGCAGTCCCCTTACAGCACAGCCATGAACACTCAGGCAACATCTTGCTTGAAGGAATCTTTAATCCAGCCCAGCTAACATAAATCTGAGGCTTCCTGCTGGGGCAGTTACTATGCTGTGTGAATAGGTGGTTGAGAACACCCAGCCATAAACTAAGCGCGGGAGCTGCCAGGGCAGGTCAGACAAAAGTCCCTCTGTTGCAGGGACAGCCAAGATCCCAGGATGCATCCAGCGAGGGTTCCCAGGGTGTGTGCTCCAGCTTTCTGGCTGCTGGGGGATGTTCTGTTCCTGCCACACTGTGTCCTGCACCTCCTGGCTCTGCTGTGGTTGCACATAACATGTCATGACAGTGACTCCAGGGATTGTGGCTGGGGATGAGAGCTTTGCTGTGTTTAGAAAGACAGTGGAGGGTGGTTTTGCCTGTGAGCTTGGCATGCAGGTGTCCTGCTCTGTGCCAGGGAAAAGGGGGCAAGAGTCAGAGTTCAGCAGGAAAAAAACCCAGAGAAGTCATAGGGAAAGAAACATATCTGCATGTCCTGCATCCCCAGACAGCTAGGTGACTGTCACAGGCAGGGTGTGACTGAGCCACAGTGTTTTGCCTGTAGTATGTCCTTCATGCTTAAGAGCATCCTGCAAGTCAAAATAGCCAGTCCCAGAGACATGGCCTGTTCCAGTCTAAATGATCTCCAACATGCTTTTTTAATTAGACTGTAAAGAAAACGAAATGATTCCTTCCTTCCTGCTCATATGGTTCTCCTTAGAGCCACCTTCTTTCCATCATCTCTCCTCCTCTTCCTCCAAAACAAAAGAGCATTCCTCACTTTGTTTCCAGGAGTGCTGTGCTCTAGTTCAGATTTCAGATTAACTCATCAGGTGAGACCTTTCAAACAGGCTTTTTTTCCAGCAGAAGGAGCAGCATGTGCACTGTCCTTGTACTTGCTGCTGCCAGCAGCCTTGCAGGCCCCAGGGGGTGTGATGGCAGACCAGGGCACCCCAGAGAGATGCTGCTTTCCTCTGCATCTTGCTACAGGTGTGATGGTGCCAATTCCCAGTCACTCCTGACTGGCAGCACTGGGGTCTGGAGGCAAATGGTCAAAAAGCAGACTCAAAGATGCTGAGATCTGTGAGAGGAGTGATTCAAGGTTTCCTGGGTGGAAGAAGTAAGACTTTGAATATGTTTTTACATAGAGGGAGTTACTCCCATGATGTCTTAGTCCACCTGCAGTTCTCTTAACTGGAATAGAGAAGATCCTGCATTTCAGGATTATAAGATGATTCATGTTGGGATTGTATGTGATGTGTAGCTGCATGGATTTACACCCAGTCTGTTCCTCTGTGTGTGGTTACAAGGCTCGTGTCTTGTTTCCAGGGTCAGGTCAAAGACAAGAGCACTGAGTTTGTTTTTAATGCAGCAACCCTGTCACTTAGTAGAGATAAGTTTGCCAGGTGATCAAAAAGTACATTTTAAAGCAGCTGACTTAGGGAGCTGATATTAATTGGGGGGATATTTGGGTCAGATATGAAAGGATTTAATCCCCACATAGCTAATCCTCCCAAGAACTAATTTAAATGGAGTCTAATCTGTCAATTACAGCATTGCTTCACTACACAGTAGAACTTCTGAATTACTGAGGCTCAATTTACCTTGAAAATGTGTTAAAGTTCTCTGTTACTACATCTCATAGAGTGGAAGCAACTGACTGAATTGAGAAAGAACAAGTCTGGGTTTTTTCTCCCATCAGTGAACCCCTTTGATTTAAATTCTGTTTGAGGGAGCTTGCTCAAGAGTGGATCTTGGTGAATCTTGGTGATGTTTTGTACTTTTTGGTCAAATGTGTTTCATCTCAGGTTACTCTAGAACAATGCCTTTGACTTGAGGGTTCACTCATCAGCCCCATATGTCTGGTTTTTGTGTAGCTCTTCTCCAGGAGTCTTGACAAGTCAAACAGTGAGAAGAAACCTGGTAAGAGCTGAGCTGTGGAACTGGCCCGACAGATCACAGAGAACATTCTCAGTCAGTTATGAAGAATGTTCTCCTTACATCCAGCTGTGGTTAAAATTCATGACTTTTGAGTCCTGTTCCACACACCAAATGTCTTGTCAGCCTCTGTAGTGATAATGCAGCAGTGTTTACCAGCATGGGAGAAGACAATGACATAAGCGGCCATCTCCAGTTGCCAGAAGTTTTGCACTCACTAATAAATAGACCTCAGCCTTGGCTGATCAAATGTGGAAGTAATTTATCCATTGAAATGCTCAGTCTTTTGCCAAGATCTCTGTGTGTCTGTGCTGGATTGATCAGGAGTCTGAGGCATGCTAAGATGGGAATCTCTGATAGGTTTCAAATGCTGTGTCTGATTTATGACCCCTGCTTGCTCCCCTGGTTTGCTGCCACTTGGCATAAGGACAGATTCAAAAGAGGTGAGTAGGGTGTGGGGTTGCTTCTCATCCTGTCCATGTATTCAGCTCTCTGAGTCTTTATTGTTTTCTGCTTCTGCATCCCACTTTGTAGCATTCATTATATCAGAAAAAAACCAAACATGTCTGCCACACTAAATTTCTCCTTGGTCAGCTTCACGGTGGGAATTTATCAGCCTCCCCTTCAAAGCAGTGCTGAGGTTGCTGTTGATTGCAGTAGGTGCTGGAGCAGATCTGTACAGTACCCAGTTTGTTCTGTGTTGGCAGCTCAGCCTGTGTCTCTGCACTTCTGTCTCTGAAAGCCTTTGAAGGGTGCCTGCCCCTTCTCCAGTGTCCGTTCTTCTGCTCCCTGTGACTGGGTGCAAGTGCCCCATTGGTAAGCCAAGGTCTCAAACATACCCAAAGCCTTGGTAGGTGACAGGGAGCGTCTCACCTCCTGCCTCTGTCTGATAGCAGAGAGGGGACTGGGGTCCCAAGTGCCACTGAGCTCCTGGGGAGAAATTGCTGGAGGCACCAGGAGACTTTTGCTGCTCAGGAGAAGCAGCAGCTCAGCAATTGCCACAGGCTGGCCAAGAGCGACCAGCTGCCTCAGGATGCCAGGGAAAAAGCTTGCCAGGCAGAGCTCATGAAGTTTTCTCTGTGAGCCAGTGTGGTTGAACACCCTGCTCTCCACTCAGCAGATCTGGGTGGGGTCTGAGGACACAGCAGCTCTGCCAGACTGGGGCACACGGCCACTGCATGGCCACCCAGGGCAGCACCCACCCTGGGGCACAACGGGCCCCTCTTCAAGGCCCTCAGGGCTTTGATGGGAAAAGCAAGCAGTGCTCAGATATGCATCCCTCCGCTGACACACCCTTCTGGCCAGGCACTTGCTCTTGGTGTGCAAGAATGTAGCATTTGCTGTGTCAGTCTTTTTTTCCTCTTTATATTTATTTGTCTGTTCAGAAGTTTAGTGCACTGTAGCCAGGTTCATAAAATATGCCATTAAAGACCCAGGCTTGCCCAAGTTAAAATTCATTGCTTTTACTCAGCACTGTAAACTTCTGTGGCTGTGAAACAGATAACAGAGGGAGCAGCTCCTGAGCCAAAGGCCTCGTGCTTTATTGTCCACTTCTTTTTCAAGATTTTTTGCTAGACATAATTGCCAAAAACAGCACTTTTGCTAAAAGCAACCTTAACATTCATACCAGTGTAAACCACCAATAACAAGGGATTTAATTATACAGGAATAAACAGTGTGCAGTTCCCCCTTCCTTTAGATAATTTGGGGACAGAGGTTAAGAGAAGCTCAGAACATTACTTTCCCTTTAATCCTTAGATGCCTCAGCTGACTCTACACTTTGTTTTCATGCTGAAGGGGAAAAAATATTTTCGTGGCAGGTTGAGAATGGTTTTTCCATTAATCTTTTCTTTTGGAGCCAAGATACATTTTTTCACAGAGATCTGATGTGACATAATACTGTACCTGGAATGTCACACTAGTGGAAAAAGGGAGAGTGGAAAAATGTTCTCACCACTGCACTCAGTGGGGCTACAAACCCTTCAGCAAAACTGAGAATCCAACAGAACAATTCAAAAAGGGACATGGTGGGAATATGAGACATAGTCATTTCCCATTGGAAGGAAAGTTCTGATGTGTCATGCTCTTTATTAAAGCCTTTCAAAGGTAAACTGATAGAATATGGTATGTAGTGGCACAGGCCAACAGTTATCTTGTTTGAAAGTTATCTCAGCAGTTTTAAATCCTATTAATTAAAATTAAAAATCACATCAGGGCAGAATCTCAAAGTGTAAATGTGAGGAGCAATAAAAATGTTTTGGATTAATGCAATTCAAAGCAGAAGAGAAATTGCTTCTGCAATTAAATACATATGTATGTGATCTTGGAATTATGAATGTTGATAGACTCCACCCATCTCCCTGTTTTTGGTTTATCAGCGTTCTCTTGCAATGTTTGAAGTGTTTCTTCAAAGCCCAGAGCTGGAGCATCTCCAGGCAGTTTACTTGTCCAGATGTGGGGTGGGTTTCCTAAACACTTGCAGCATGGGGAAGACATGATGGCTTTGCTTGGAAGCCAAGGGAAAGAGGAGAAATAATTTCAAATCCTGACTTGGTTTTCAAAAGGGCTTGTTGGAATGTGTCTTGAAAAGCTCCCATGCCTCACCAGACCAGTGCATCTGTCTTGATGTCAGTCTGACCATGGCTCTGCACTGAATTGTTCATTCGCTGGGCAGCCGTTCCCCAGTCGTTTCTGTGCCCATGGTTAAAGCACAGTAGTCATTCAAAGGCCGTTCGTCTGAGTACGAGAGGGCTGCAGTTCTCAAATGTTACTGCCACGAGGAAAGGTCTTGCTTACAAGAGCTGTATGAGCCACGGTCATCACCTCAGCTACTAGCTGAGCTGGATAAAAACCCACCCCCCCGCGAGCAGATGCACACACACTGCCCCTGTGCACATGCAGGCTAGAACAGGGGCTGCAGTGCCCCTGACATTTGTCCTGTCTCTGGCTGCAGTTCACAGCAGTCCAGCTGCTGGTCATGCAGCCTTTTGAGCTGCTGTCCCCCCAGCTCCCTAGCAGGACTGGGGAACCTCTTTCCCAGGCTTTGCTTATGGCCTGGGGGGCAGCTGGTAGCTGCAGTTCCCAGCCTTCTTAAAAGACCTCCCTAGCCTTTGCCCAATTAATTTGAGCCCTTCCTATGAGCTTTTTCCAGGCTGCTGCCTGACACTTTTCACACGTGCCTCACAACCCCAGTAAGGGGCAGTTCCAACAGCCTGTGCTCTCTTCTGGTGAGTCAGCTCCTGCATCTCTCCTGGCATCAGGCCTATACAATATATAAATATGACAGACGTGGCAAAGTGATAACACCATCTACTTTCCTCAGTTTGAACTTATTTCCAGGGTCTCTTATATGCTATCTTGAACTTGATTGAATATATTTGGCTGTCATTTTCTTATACATATGTTTATCCTAGGGAAAGAGTAGCTGATATATGATTAAAGAGCTGGGGACACCAGACAAACCAGAGGGAGGCAGGCCTGCAGATCTGGACCCCTAAGGGTGTGATACAGAGTTCACAGAACGTTGGGGATTGGAAGGGAGCTGCAAAGATCCTCCAGTCCCATCTTCCTGCAGGAGCAGCACCACCTAGGTAGGAGTTAATGCAGGAGTTCCACATGGCACCATCTTGAAGGTGTGTTCTGTGGCCAAAGAAGTTCCTGCACCGCTCAGCCCCTGAGGAGACGCGTGTGATGCTCCAGGCAGTGCAGAGGGGTCAGGCAGCCCGTAGTGGGGAGTTCTCCGGCGGCTGGAGCCCCGAGCAGCGGGCAGACTCTGTTCTGCTGCCCCCCTCTGCTGTTCAGTGCAGAAACAGCACAGTCCCCTCCACAAAACGCCTCTTCAGGTGACTCCCTGGTTTTGACCAGGTCTGGGAGGGAGCCTGGCTGCAACTGGATGTGTTTATTGTGCTTGGCAGCTGGCTGCAAATGCAAAAGGACATGTTGCTGGTTTCCTACACATAGTAACTCTCATTTTTATGGATAGGGAAGAAAAAAGATAATTTGCTGGAAAAGAGAGAAAAAAAAAAAAGGACACAAAACCAGGCTTGTGTCAGGAGAGATACTGGATAAATGTGCAGTGTATGGAGATGGGCTGAGGCAAAGAAGCTTTAAAGGTTTAGAGTCAAGGTCAAATGAAGGCTGTGGTTCAAATTAATATTTAAAAGTACTAACACATTAACACGTCTTGCTTTTTAAGCAAGATATCAGTTCCTTTAAAATGGGAATTTCAGAGTAGAGCCTCTGTGAGTTTAGATTGGACTGCAAATAAATTCAGATGCAATTTTTTCCTATCCAAAAATCCCTTTCAAATGGCTTAGCTTTGAAATTTCAGATTTGAATTTTAATTCAAATAGCAAGCAGGGTAAAGGAAAAGGCATTGTAGCATTGGTGATTATAAATGATAAAGTCACACCCTCAGAATTTTTAAACCTGACACTTTAAGCAACCATTGCTTATATAGAATTATCATTTAGATTTTATTGACTTGCATTTCTTTCTTCCAATCAAACCCTGCTGCCAAGTCATTCTTTATGTGCAAGAAATAAGGAAAATCTCCACCCATTTTGCTCTGTGGTCCTGGTATGAGTAAACAACTCACACATCTTGGAGAGAAAACAGACTGCTTTGCCATCTTCATCTCTCTTTTGTTGGATCAGCCATAACTTGCTGCATTTTTCTACAGCCTGGCTAGCATTTCAAGGCCAGTATTTCTGCAGGTCTGACTGCCTCCTCTCCACTCACTGTCCTGTTTTGGCAGGAGCAACACCAGTAAACGTGAGGGGGTTGGTACCTCCTCTGGGTTAAGCCCCTTCAGCAGAGCTGTCGATGATGTGACATCTGTAACCCTAACGGGTAGACTGAGGGAGTATTTGGCTTCTTGAGGGCCCAGAAGGCCTTTCTGACACATTTAGTAGACCAGAAGTTGGATGTGAACACTCAGTGGAACAAAGGATCAATAACGGTATGACCAGAGGCTGTAAGAAATGGAGTCATGTCTTCTGTACTCCCAGGTTCCAGGGATTCCCATGGTGCTTTACTCAGAGCAGAGATCAGACTCAGGTTTGTTCTTTGAACATACCAGCTCCCTGGCAGCCATGTGAGTGCAGGTTGCCAGGCCTGTTAATTAACACAGGCTGTGTCTTTGTGACAAGTTGCAGTCAACATGCTGTCAAAAACCCTGCCTGCTGGCTGCACATATTGAACATGGAGTCTCCCCTTCCTTCTCAAATCCTAACACTGCCTTAAAATCAGTCCTGCAAGCATCGCTTCCATTTGTTTTCATGCTTCTGACTTCCCTATGTTGAAGCTTTTCTGCATTGCAGATAGAGATTTCCAGTAAAAATGTTGTGATGCCATGATTTCAAGAACAGAAGCTTTAAGTAAATCCCCAAATTTTTGTGTGAAAATTTCAGATTTTAGCTGTAGCTGCCTGCATTCCAAAGAATTCTGCCCAAAGTATTTGGTTTAGATAGGTTATCATTCCTTATTATCTAGCACTGACAGTGGCTGTAAAACCCCTAGAAATAGCAGCATTTCCATTTGTTTCCATGTTCAGCTTGTAGAACATCCTCATGACATGAAAATGCCACAGAAATGGAATGTAATTATTATCATCAAATAGCTCCTTAGCATCTATCAGCAGAATCAGCAATTTGAGTGATGCCTATGAGAAAACCAGAATACATTTCAGTAAGCCTGTGATTTATTCTTAAATAACCTTAAATAAAATGGCACTGGTTTAGTCACTGCTAAAAAAAAAAAGCAACTTCTTATAATCTCTGCTGTGATGATAATACATGTATTCCTTCATTTCAATAGAATCTCTGAACAGCACCTGGAATTTTACAGAGAAGCCCTGCACTAGGGATTTGTATGCAGCACACTTGCACATGAAATGTCAGAACTGCATGGGCAAGGACAGCAGTGAAATGTAAAAGGTGATGGATAAGACAGATGGCTGAGCAGAAGTGGTCTGCATTGCCATGGAGAAAAGCCTGATGCCATCCTCAGCAATCAGTGCTCGAGCTTCCAAGAGTCTGGCTGCTATGGAAGCATCTGAGCCAACCCTGGGTGTTGCAATATGCCAGTTTTCCAAGAGCAGATTGATGTACAGTGTGTACTATTTTCATTTCTTGTGGGAGGAGGGGAGAACTGCTAATGGATTTGGAGCTGTCATTTGGCTTTGTGTCTTAGCAATGCATTTATTGACAGCTAGAAAGACTTCTTTGAAATAGAGATGATCCTGTGAATATTGGCATATCCTTCTTAGAAATGCTTTTCTTGCCCCCCCCGGCAGAGCAGGAGACCCCTCTTTGTACAGAGTCTAGTAATTTCTACTCACTGTTCTGAACTTAATCACGAGAAAGGTCCTGTGCTCCTGCCTGAGTCCAGCAATGTTGATCCTGCTTTTGGGGGAGTTTCACACTGAGAGAAGGGGTTAAGAAGTACTTTAGTAAATGTAACATCAACTGATCTCAGCTATGCATGTTTTTGTGTAGCTATTGTGTAAAGGACAAGGCTACCATCTTCAGTAGAGAGAAAGGCCATATGCTAGAGAGATGGGGGTGGAAATGACATAAAGAGCAGCTCAGCAGTATTTCCTTATGGTGCTTGGGTCTCGACCATTATGACTGAGGTCACTCCAGTCCAATTCCTGGACTGTAGGACATCCAGTCTCTCCCAAACCCTGAATCTTAACCCTTCTCCACGAGTAGAGCCTGCAAAGGGAAGATGCTGTGTTGGGAGATGTCTCTTTTCCCTTCTTTTGACAGGGAAGATTGTCTGAGAGTAGTGCCCAGTCTTGGCTGTGCACTCTGTCTTTGGGAGATCCTTATTGCAAAGACAGATAGTGTCCTTTCCCTTTCAGCCTCCTCTCTCCTGGAGTTAGACCCCAGACAAATCCAGTGCAGAGTCTGGAGGACATCACCTGGAGAAGGTGATGTCTCCTTTGCAGCAGAGGGGATGCTGGCACACAGAGCCCTGCTGGGCCCAGATCTGGCCAGAGGCTGCAATTCTCCCTTTGAGACTCCTAGAAAACATGCAGATTAATGGGGAAATTAACACTCCAGATGGAGGGGTGGAAAAGAGAGCTGAGAGAAAAATTAATTACAAATGGGATGTAATAATGCAATAGTACGGCTTCAGTGTTGTTTAATTTAATTTTAATTAGCCACAATCCATGAAACCTAGAAAAATCCTAGTTTGAGTGACACCAAACCACCAGAAAATGAAGGCGTATCTGAAGAACAGGCTCCAGCTAGCTGCTTTAGGTCTGAGTGACCAAATAAACCACCTCTGAGAGAGAGAGAGGGGGAAAATGTTGTTTCCTTGGCATCAGAAATGCCTTTGGAGGGGCTGGGAGGTCCTGCACAGCCAGACAACAGCCGGCACTGTTGGTCAGAGTGAAAACTGCCTTCTGTGACCTGACGTGTGTTAGTTCTGGTGAGGGGATGAAAGCACTTGCCACGTGCTGTGACATTTCTGTCAGTCCTCAGAATGCACTGGATGTTCCCACAGAGAACATGGCATTTGTGCAGGGGGTGGAGGGTCTGTCCCCTCCTCTGTGTGCTACCCCCACAGCAGAGCAGCGTCGCACCCTTCAGGGGTCCCCAGCAGGTGCCTGTGGGGTGGCACAGGGCAGAAAATCCTGCTGCTGCTGTTCCTGAATAGAGAAGGGTGGAATGCAGCCTTCCATCCAACAGACATTTGTGCTTGAGAGCCTTTTGCAGCTTTTCCTGCCTCAGCCTCAGGGAGGGGTCACTTTGCAATCCCGTGAAGACAGAAACGCATTCACAGACGTGCTCAGCAGAGCATGGGGAAGAACACAAGGGGTGAAAAGTGAGCAAAAAGCTTGCCCTTTTGATTGGATTAATCCCTTCTTCAGCACTGTTCAAAGCCCAGATCTACACTGTTTTCCTGGATGGAAGGGGTCGGATCCTCAGCTCCTCTCAGCTGGCAGCTGACGGGCTGATTTGCTCTCACCAGGCATCTGACCCTGTGTGTTCCTCCAGCAGTATCCCTGCAAGTCACACGATGTTCCACAGGTCCGGGCTGATCTGCGTGTGGAGGAGCCCCCATTGCTCAGCCCCCCACCCCTATCACTGCCCTGGCTAGGGCAAAGGCCTGGCCTGGGTGCTGCTGACAGCTCTCTGCAGCAGTGGTCTGGCTGAGAATGCAGAGCCCTGGCACAGCCCTGGCCGTGGATCACCCTAGAAACAAACGCTCTGGGTACTGCAGAGTGACTGAGCCGTTGTCCCTCCCAGCACACAGGGTGCTCACTACCCCTCTGGGGGTGAATACTCCACAGCTTGAATAGCCAAGCAAGCCCCCTGCCCTTTCCATGCAAAACAGTGCAGGGCTGTCTAGAGAAGATGGTTGAAAACTTCTTGTAGATCATCATTTTGTGTTCATATAGATGTGATTCAGAAATAACTGGTGTATGGTTCTTTAATTAATGGTGTTCCCTGTCCTGTTGCTGCAGCAGGGATCGATGGGGTGCAAACACCCTGCAGAGCTCCTGGGCTCTCGAGTACTGTGTTAGGACAGGAGACACATGAACTCTGCTGCTCTGGAAATCCTCGCTCCAGCAACTGTGAAAAACGATTTATTGGCTCCTTGTCAAACAAAAGTGAGAAGATTGGTGTGCCCTCTGTCCCTGCCAGCGCCCAGCATCTGTGTGGGCAGGCAGGCCCCAGGAGTTAGCCTGGGAACCTAAAGCAAACTGCTCAGGGCCAGCCAACAGGAGTGCTGCTGATGGACGTGCTGTGTTGGGATGATCTGTGGTGCTTGGCAGCACCCCCAGATCCTCCCCTGTCCCCTCGTATTTCACGTGGGAAATCATTCTCTCCGCAGACTGGAGCAAGGTAGTTAAGAACACAATAGGAATTTCAATCTCCCTGAGCTGCTTGTTTCTGCATAGTTAATTAGCTAATAATGGTTCATCTTTGGTGTCTACAGCATTAGAAAGTTTGACATAAGCAAATGAGTCCAGAACTGGACAAGTTCTGATGTGTTTCTGAGTGTTTTCTGTTCTCATTCTGTGGCACTGCACTTTCAAGGGCACCTCTGAATGAACCTTTTCCCTTGTTTGAAGGCCTGAGGTGTCCTAATGGGCTGAAAATGTATATAGAGAAGGCAGGATGGTAAGGTAGAGGGAAGGGTGATGTGCCATGTTGTAATCCAGGAAACACAGAGGCATGCAGTTTTTCTTTACAAAGACCAGGCACCTTTTTACATAAATAACCTTGAAGCAAGAGCATTATCATAGCAAGTCCTTCAGTAATTCTCCTTAAACGTCTATTAGCAAAGATCTGTGTGATGTGAGCTACAGCAGCATTGCCACAGTTCTGCTCAGCTCTTCCAGAAGAGAATTAAGGCCAGAACTAACAATTACACTAATGCACTGTGGTGGTTAATTGAAGGAATTTATGATATAAGATAAATGTCAGAGTTCAAAGCCAAGTGTGTGCCTGAGAGGGACAATGCACGCAGGTAGAGTTTTTGTCAGCTGGAGCACTTAATAAAAGCCTCTGTGATTTTACATCTGGGAAAATATCCAGAAATCCTTTCTAAGCAATACGTTATATGCTTAGGGACAGCAATGATATACAAGCAGAGCAGCACCTGTAATGAGCCTGCAGCCATCGCTGAGACCTGGGAACATAAAAGCCAATTAATCTGGGAGGGAAGGATGTGTCAATAATGCTGGAAAATCTCATAGCATACCCACTTTGTCTTTCACCTGAATAAGAGCACAGGCTATTAATGTGAAGTCGATTTTTTTTTTCCCCACTAGCTTCCTGGAAAGTATTTACTTGTCAGAACTAGTTCACAGGGTTGTAGTACAATGATTTTCACAAGTCATTACTGCTTCTGTCATCTCGGCGACAGCTCTACTGTGAACTTGGAAGTGCATTTAAAAAAGTAATGATGAAAGCATGTCTTGATCAATGTTGACTCATCAGTTGCTTAGTATATGCAAAAAATATTATCATCCTTAATTGCCTCTGTGATAGTGCACTCTGAGAGGAATATCCCTCAAAGGAAACTCTTGGGAGAAAATGCTACTCTCAGCTTTTATGAGACTAATGTGGCTTGGACTGAATTGATCAAACTCACATCCCACAGAGTAGCTTAAAGTGCCCATTTAGTATTATTCCCAGTTGGCAGTTTGCTCTGTTTGGTTTTCAGACCAGTAAAATGTTTTCCTTGGGTTTGGTTTATCCTGCATTTTAGCCTATGTTAATGTTTAAATTGACTTGAAACAAATAATTTCCCTCTGATGACAACAGAGAAGGAAACTAAAGAGAAGTAAAGACAAATTTGGGGATTTATTCTTCCATCTCCCACCTGATACGTATTGGCTCTCTCATCATAGCTCCTAGAGAGAAACTGACTGTGCAGCTGAGTGTAAAATCCCACTGGAGACCATTTGCAGAAGTCTGTAGTTCAAGGGCTTTGGTCCAGCAGAGCACCTCAGTAAGAGCCTAACTTTCAGCCTTGGCTTGGAAAGCAGGGCAATTAGTGCAGGCTCTTCAGCTCCCATGAGAGCTGTGTCCATGGGGTCAGTCTGCTGGCTGCTTCCTCTGTGCCCTCCTTACATACTGTGTCTGGTGGCATAGAGAGCTGGGCCAGTCTTGGCAACACCTCCTCACAAGGCTTCTCCACCACCAGACAGCTCAGGCAGCCCAGAGAGCAGCCAGAGCCCCAGTCCTGCCCTGCAGCAGTGTGAGGTCCTGGCACCTCCACGGAGCCTGGGGTGCAGCAGATGGGAGCTCTGCTCGACAGACGTCATGGCTGGGGCAGCAGGGACAGGGATCTCAAAAGATGGCAGAGCCACACTGGGGGTGTGCACAAACCTTTTCATTGTTTTCACTCCTGTGCTGGGTGACTCCAGTAGATGCTGCTTCAGCTACCAGAGGGTGTGTAATAGAAAGGGCTCTGGTGCATATCCTGTATCCAGGATGCTATTTTATACAGACTATAGCCAGGGAAATAGCTTTTAGTATAAAAGGGTTTTGCTGGAACCTGAGGCATGTGCAGTTAGCTTTCAGTCACGGCTTTCTCCTCACTGAGGGCAGGAGAGCTTGCTCTGGGGTAATCAGCAGCCAGGGTCAGAAGGGACAGGTCTGGTCTCACACACAACAGACCAAGGAATGCTTCTCTGTTCCGTGCAAAATGCATTAGCAATGTTTGGTGCTAGAAAAACAGCCAATTATAATGTTAAGCTTTCCAGTTGTGGAAAACCCACTGCAGCCCTCGTTAATGTTTACTTACCTTCGCTTGTAAGCAAAAATGCCTTAGCTAATTTGTAGTCTGCATTAGTCTGGTTTCAACCTGCATCTACGGAGTCTCATTATACCTTCTGTTCCAGAAGTGCCCTTATATATGAAACTGCAACAATAGCTAGAAAGAAAAAAGCGCAGAGGTGATATTCCATGGGAAATTAAGGTTCAGGCAGGTAATGATGATGCTTCTTCAGTGAATACATGTAGTAATGAATGTCACCTTGCAGAACATGGCCAGGAGCTGCATTCTGGGGTAATATATACCAGTCTCCTGGGATAGGAATTACATTCTCTAGCCAGAGTCTAATGTCAGTTACAGTCACTCCAAAAAGGATCAACATATGAAATATTCATGCTGACATTTCATGGCACATCCCTTCCTGGCTCAGCCATTTCCTTGGCGATGCTCCGTGCTGTGCAGCTCCCCCCTCTCCCCTCTCCCTGTCAGTGCACAGCCCTGGGCTGCTCTTGCTCTCTCCAGGAGAAACCCTGCCCTGCCCACCTGGCCTGTGAGCTGTGTTCCTGAGCCTGTGTGACTCTGCTACCCAGCACTACCCGACCCCTGTTCTTGAGACATTTTCATACCTCACTGCAGCACATTATAAAAAATATATCTAGCAATAAGCAGTTTATTGAACGTGTTACACACCCAAGTGTGGTGAAAAACAATGATCCTTACAGTTTACAGTAACAAAGCTTACTTGTGATCGCTATGCAGCCTTTTGTTGGCTGTTAAAGCTAATGATGTGTTTTTAACATGCATAAACTCCCATGTAGGAGCAAAAGGTTAATTTCACACATAAATGTTTTCATTTAGAGATGTCTAAAGTATTTCCTTCTATGAGTGTTTTCTTTCAACAAAATAGCATGAGAAATCAATTTACTGAAATCTTTCTTTTAATAAATTGGCATTTTCCAACAAATATAACAGCACAATGCAATAAAAATAATTGACAATGCATCTTCCATTCTGATTATGCCTAATTATGATTAACAAACTCATGCTGCAGGGTTTTTATTTTTTAATTTGTCTGCTAAACACCATGTGAGCTTCTGGTGATAGATAAATAACAGCATTCTGAATATGTGATTGCCAGTGCACAGGGTGGTCCTGATGTTCAGGGTAGTTCATTTCCCGATGTAGCCCTGGGTATGGCACAAAGCTGTCACTGAAGTATCTTCAGCACCTCCTTTAAAATCACTCTGCAAGGAGCATTCTCTGAGTGTCTTCCATTTCTTGTTTTTGAAGCTGGAACTTTGTGGAAGAAGGTGGCAGAGATGCTGCTGGTGACAGTTGTTGCCTCTTCTCTCCACCTGGATTTGTTGTAGGAGGAAATTTCCACTGCAGAGCTATCCCAGGTTACTCTGAAGATACAGCTGTCATCTTTTCAGTTGTATTGAGCCAGGATTGGCAGGGGTTGCACATCAGGCCTTGTTTAACTGGGGAGGGTTATGGAGTCAGACCTGGCTTTAAGTTGCTCCTTCTCTGTTGTGGTTTAGCTCTTAGAATGTTTGTGAGGTGATGCCCTGACAGGGAGCAGAGCTGATCTGATGGGTTTCAAAAGCAGTACTCGGGCAGCCTGCCCAGCCACAAAGGTCTGTCCTTCCTACACACCATGGACAGGCCCGTGGGAAGGGCAGGACAAATTCCACATTAGCCACCAAAAGCAGAGATGTGATGGTTGGGGTGATGGAAAAGTGGGGGTATGCCACAGCCAGGAAACCTGGCTTCCAGTCTGCTCAGCCAGTAAACTGGGGGGTGCCTGGCTGCATCACACCTCTGCTCCTCACGCCCTCCCTTTAGCCTCCAAGGCATACTGAGATCACCACCTCTGCAGCAGGTGCTCCTCTGCATTTGGTACTTCTTGGAAGATGGTGCCCTGGTTGCAGAGGCAGATGAGCCACCGGAGCTAGTCGTGTTTGCTCTCAAACACTTCTGTGCAGGAGTAAAGCCAAATCCCAGATGTATGTCAGCTCTTTTGTACACAAAGGTACCCTGGAAGGCATGTCCAAGTGCCCCATACTGGTAGCAGGAGGAGCCCAGCAGCCTGAGCCACTCCTGAGCAGAAACAGGCCTGCTGTCCCCCCCATCCTCGCTGGCCCTCTGCTGCAGCTGCTGAGCTGGTGGCACTTAGGTGGCTTTGGAAACAGCTGTGGGGCTCTCACCATTGCTGTGGAGGCTCCCTGCACCCTGGGAGCACAAGGTGTGAATTAAGCCAGCAGAGCTGCTAGCTGGGCTGCCAGGCTCTAATGAACTGCCTTTCCTGAGCTTTCAAGAAAGGGCTCGTCCCAGCAGGGTCAGGCTCCAGTGGGGAGCCCAGTGCCTGTGCCCAGGGCATGCTCAGCTCCACAGCCTTGCTCAGTGGACAGGTTTCTAGTGTTCCTGTCCGAGTTTGTCTCAGGGTTACAAACAACAAGGGGCACTGGCAGAGTCTGTAAATTCCCCTGCAGTTTCTGAGGTTTCTTTCTGTATTAGCTCAGGTTTTTAATTACCAACAACTCAAAATTTTCAGATGTCAGTGACAGGAAACACAAACTGAAAACCAGAGAATATACCTCTAGCAAACAACCCTAGATGACCTTCCAGCTTATGATGACTGAAAAAGAACAGGTTTTTCTTTCAAAATCTTCTCCAGTCCTTTCTGTTTTTCTGTTGAAGTGTAACCAACAGCTCTGTTGTTCAAGCTTTTAACTTAAAGTCACCTTTCTATCTTCATATTTGCTTTCAAAGCACACCCAAGAGCTTCTGGGAAGTATTTAATGCTTGTAAGTGCAGTCTTACAATACAGAAAATTAAAGTACTATAAGGTAGTCAGGCAGAGAACCAGCTGGCTGTCTTATTTCTGACTGCTGGCAATTATGAAAGCCAAGGGAAGAATGTCACAGGGCAACTCTATAGCCGTGCTCCCCCAAAACACTTGCACGGGCACCAGCAACGTGCTCTGCAGTGACTCCTTGACCCACGGATGGTGCCTTTGCAAAGGATAGCTCACATGGCTTTGTCCCTGCACTTACTCCATTCCTTGTGAACTTGGTGAGCGGATGTTAGCGTTCCAATGTTGTATGGCAGAATTTAGTCTGTTTCACTGCTGTGTGTGCTGAACAGTCATAAAGTCAAGCAGTTTGAGCGTAGCATGTTCCTGATAGAAGAACTGGATGGATACCTTACAGAAAACTGGTTTAGATGGGACACAAAGTACCAGGCTGAAACTGGCCTTCCTTAGAGCACAGATCAAATTGACACCTCGTGGTTCTTTGGGAAGCAGTTTTGCTAATGGCTCTCCTAAAATGAGTTCATTATCTCCCTGTTGTCATAATCAGGTTCTGAAGCTCTTTGCTTTACCTCCATTTCAGTTCCTTATAGTCTCTCAAGTGTTTTATATCCAAACTGAAAGACTTGGGGATATTAGCAGCACAGAGTTCATATCAAGTACAGTCTTGCTTGTTTTATTGCTGCTGATAACAATCTCATTCCAAAGAGTGGAAACACTATTCCTGACTAATCAGGTCACATGAGATAACTTGCACACCTCATTCAATATACAGTTATTACTGTTAAGCATTACCCCATACAGAGAATATATTCAGCAAACCCATTCAATCCTTTTAATTGTGCCTATAAAAGTGTGTAATGTCCCCATATAGTTGATGCATTGTCACAACCACAGTGCTCTGAAGGAGAGAGATTCTATATTGCACACTGCTAATTGCCACAATATACCACAGCTACTGCCATAAGTGATAAATTCCCTTAAGTACCTCACTGGGATTTGCTCTTCTGTATGTTGAACAGAAAAAAATCAACCACATGGCACCATGTACATCTGAGGGGCGTGCACTAAATGAGTCACATTTTACCTTTCTTATCCAAAAAGCACTGCAGACAATACTGTGTAGCACTGTGGTACTGTGGTCAATACCCTCATGCCCTGTGAGTAGTACATTCTCTCAGATAAAGGGGAGTCTGTTTAGCAGTGTTTCAACATTTCTGGACATGCACTGCAAGGATGATTCAAAAGGGATGAGTCCTTCCAAAGTTCCTAGGTCATTTCCACGACGCTCAGATTCTGTGATTAATTCAGCTCTTCAGTGCCAAAATTTCCCAATTCTGTTAAAACTTTCTGCCAGTCATGTTGTTTGTTCTTCTTTTTGTTGTTGTTAGAGGAGGATTTTATTAGAGGGAATACAGTCAGTTTTGAGATTTGCTTTTTATGCTCTCTTTTACTCACCTGGTTTTCCCTTTCTGCAGGTAGACACACACACACACACACACAAAAAAAAAAAAGGAAAAAATATGACAAACTAATTACATGATGACAAATTTATCTCTGTCTGGTTGCTTGTAATCATGTGAGAGTCATCTTAATGAGAAAACACCTACATCCAGCCACACCCTGCACTTTGCATAATCACAGTTTGGAGTTTTCATAAATCTGTGCTCACGCTTTTTTTTTCCCATCTTCATATTGTTTTCCTCATCATTTGCACCCTGGTGAGGAAATAACATGGCCCTGGCTGCTGCACTCCAGAGGCCTTTCCAGGCTGAGGTTCCAGGGCGATGTGCAGCAGTCCCCCAGCCTAGCCTGTAGCTGTTTCTGCCCTGGATCTCTGCAGATCTGGACAGGGTCACAGCAGATCTGGGGAGGAAAAGGCAGAGGTGCCTTCTACAAGCAGGAGCTGCCTGCAGGACTTTTGTGACCATTGTTGTTCAAAGACACAGGATCAGTGCAAATGTTTCAGGAATACCTGAGTGTGGATCCCAGTTGCTGAATTTTCTTGCTTCTGCTGTGCTAAGCATCCAGTTCTACCCCAAAAAGAGGCATGTTTTTCCATGAAGGTCATAAGCCTTGAGCATGGAATCAAACAGTAGATTAACATACAGCCCCTGCAGAATTTTTCCACCTCCTGAAACAAAGGAGCTAATGGAGTGAAAATGGGTGCTGGTCCTGCTTAGTTTGACTCCATTGTCCGTGTTAAGGATTAATAACTAATTCTGATGTTGGCTGTGGACCAAATGTGAACGAGGCATCCTGTACCAACAGAAAGTCACAGGGCAGTCTCTGTACTACACAGCTTGAAACAGAGGTAGATCAGACACACATGGGTTTAGGGAAAGGAGAATGATGAGCCATGAGGTTCACTGGCATGATGGCAAAAATTAGGATGTCTGCTCCACAGGTTCTTCCCCTCTCTTTTGTAATGGGTTGAAACAGGAGGAAATCAGATAAACTCTGGAAGGAAAAAATGTGAAATGAGCATGACTCTGAATAGAACATGTGAAAGAAGGGAAAAGAACAGGTCAGTGAATGACTGAAACAGAGGTGAAGCAATAACGAGAGAGGCAACAGCAGAGTCAGCCAGCACACAGCAGAGGAAGAGTGGTAGGAAAACAGAATGTTTTCCAAGCATCCAGAGAGCCTTGCTCTGGCTGCTCTCACAGCTGCCATCCCAGGCTGTCTTCTCCAGGCAGTTTTCCTCCAGGTGCAGCAGTGAAGGGAGAGGAGCCACCACCCAGGGCTTTCTGTTCTAGAAACTGTGCCTATTCATACTGGGGGAAAGCAGATGGTAGATAGAGGTGCCTAGTTTAATGTAATGACCTTTCATACTACACAAAGGATGGTGGGTTTTGAATAATTTAAAATAAAAGCATTGGATATTAATCAGTTAACTACAATTCCTGTGTTGGAAAGTTGGTACTAGACCTTTGGAGAGGTTAACAGTGTGACACAGGATGGGAGAACAGGCAGCCTGAAAGCTTTCTAGCTTCTATAAGCTACTCAGCCCCAGGCTACCCATGACTTTGAGCCCAGGGTATCCAGTGAAGCCAAAGAAATAACTTGACTAGTGAGCTAAAGAAGAGAACCAAGGAGCAACTGAGCTGGCAAAATCACATTTCTGTCTCCCCCTTCACTTCAGCTTTGTTTCCTGCTCCTTCTCTGTTCTCATTGTGTATGTGCCTCCTGCTTAAAGAGTGTAGTCTTGGTGTCCGAGATGAAATCTTTTCCCAACAGAGCTGTGAACCAGTGAGAAGAAATGATCCAAAAAGAAGGTTTTGCTTCAGCTGAATCAGTATATTGTGCAATGCCTGGTCTGACTGTGCTGTCCTTGCTCTTTGTCAGCCCTGACACTGGAGGGAGATACTAAATCTTTGAAAATCCGAAGTGCTGAATCTGTGGAATCTTTGCAATCTCTCTTACCAGGTCTGTAAGGCTGTGCAGTCATGGTGGACTAAGTACCAAAGCTACTTAGTCTTCCTGAGCAAGGTTACACTGCACAGTGTCAAATGGTTCAGCAGCCAACAGCTCAAAGATAAGATCGTTTTGCTCACTGCACATTCAGTTTCTTTGCCTCTCTTCCCTGTGTTTCATACCCTCTCCTTGTCAAAACTGAACACCAAGACTCTGAGTATTAAGAGGCACTCCCCACCCCCAAAATAAATGTCATCATCCTCATTACTGTCTAAAAACAATTGCATATCCATTAGTAAACAGAAAAAGTGGCATAAGGTGAAAAGGAAAAGAGAGGCATTATTGAAGTGAAAGTTGTTCCTTCAGCAACTCCTGTATCTTCTTTAAACATTTTGGTGTGTTTGTGGTGTTTGGTGACTGAGCTGAGCAGCTCTGTCTGGGGAGCAGCGTGCCCAGAGCCTACCCGAGTCATGCTGTCAAGCAGCCATCTGCACTGCTGTCACCCTGGACCTGAGAAATGCCCCCAGATCCAGAATCTTTGCATCATCCCCTGCTGTCTGGCAGGTCTGCCCACGAGAGAGGGGAGCCTGCAAGTGTTTCAGGCATTCACAGCCCCCCTTTTGTTGGGTCCGGCTGGTGGCAAGACTTGTGCTGGCGTGGACTGGCACTGCAATCCAACCTTGGTATTTCATTAAGAACAGCACTTGGAGCATCTGTTTGCAAAAACAGTCAGAGTGTATTAGGATGCCAATAATGAGAACTTTGCATCATGTTGAGAGGCCACACATTTTATCATTCAGAGCCTTCTTGGAACTACATTTCTTGCAAATGCACGCAGGATGAATCAGAGTCTAAATGTTCCTGCTTCTTCTGACCTTCAACACAGTGATGACTGTATGGAAACCACGCTGCAGAATCACACTAAGAAAATGTCTTGCAGGCCACATGATAAACCTAAAATTAGAGAACTGGTTTATCTGAGGAATAAGCTTGGGATGTCAAATGTCTTAAGCTGAACAGAAAAGAGAACGAAGGATGCCAGGGTAGTAAGAAACAAAAGGCATATCTTTAATTATTCCTCTTTATTCATTATCATAGCTTTGATTTGGTGGGTTTATTTTTCTGAAAAGTGGATGATTGATCTTTAAGCTACAAGAAGATAATTACTAATGTATCCAGTGAATAGAATATTTTTTATACTATTAAAGTCTGTTTCACTATAAAGTGAAATCAGAGTTATTACAAAGACAGGGCATTAACTTTGCATGCTATAGAATAGTAGAAATGGCCTCATTGAGATTTTGTTTCTGGTTATAACTTTTGCTGAGCAACAGGATCTGATGGACTTGTAATTAACCCAAGAATCAGAAAGTGCTGGTTAGTAACAGAGTAAACCCTGCATGCTCCTTTAAATAGCTGTCACTTTAACTTTGATTCTTATGCTCTTCTTTGGGAAATGGTGATGGGACCTTCTTCTCGTACTGCAATGCGTAACAGAAAGGAATAGCTGGTAAATAAGCTGAAAACCCCAAACTCCAAGAGATGAGCTGTAAAGAGATTAACTGCTTCCTGGCAGTTTCAAGAGGAGGGTGTGATGATGAACGTGAGATGCAGTAGCAACCCTATTAATGACAGAGGACAAACCATGGTGAGAGCTTAGTGGACTTTACCAGATGTTCTTCTGTTCTGAGCTGATGTTTTCCACAAGGCTGCCAGCTCTTCCAGTGTGCTGAAGGAAAACCAGTCTGCAGATTCCAGCCATCTGCAGAGGGCTGTGTGGCCCAGAATCAAAGGATGCAGGGACCCCTGCACGGGTGGGAGCAGGCAGGGCCAGCCAGTGCCTACCCACCCTTCCTGCCAGTGGTGGGACAGACTTCTTGGGAGGGCAGCCCTGGACACGGGGGTGTGGGGCTGGGAAGCTTTGGGGAACACTGAGAAAGGGTCTCTGTGTCAGTGTTTGAGCACCATCAGTGCTGTTCTCTGCCAGGACTGCCCACAGGAACAGCAAGGGACTGCCCAGGGGCTGTACTGCCCCTCAGCCCTCCTGGGCAGGGGGAAGGCCAGTGAGATGGACCAGCAGCTCTTCTCCCTGTCAGAAACTGCCAGGCTGGCTTGTGAAGTTTGAAGTGCTCTGCAGGAAGATGAGGTATCTTGATTTTCAATTATATGCTGCATTTGAAGCCCTTTAGGTCTCATCCTCTCTGCAGGGACTCATTAGTTCTTTCCACTTCTCTAACCATTTACGTATTTCAAGAGGTGTCACATCCCTCCTGGAGTTCATGCCTGACAAGGTAACTCCATTTAACCTGTGCTTATAAAACACACTGCCTGATAATGCAGCATTATTTGCTTTCTCCACCAGATCTCTGCTCTTCTTGGCCTGTGCTCAAGAGCACTCAAGAATAATGTTTGGCTTTTCACAGCTTCATTACATTGTTGATTTCTATTCAGTTTGTGAGATATTTTAATTGGAAATGGTGAATGTTAATGAGTTTGATTGCAGTTATTAGCATGAAAATGGGATAGGTAAAAGATGGAAGAGAAATTACCATATACAACAGATTTCTATTCCTGCTTGACTTTCTAGTGGGACCAACCACATTCTGTCCAGTTTTTACTGTTCACATAGAAAGGATTTATTGTTACTTCTATAGACAAATCCCTGGAACTTCTAATGCCTGCATTTATTTTGTTTTCAGTCCTCTTTTATCAGGGCAATATCCCAGAGAGGGTTTGATGTCATAGGACTGATGTTTCAAACCCTGTTCAGATTTATAAGTCTTTCAAAGTCAAGAAATATTCTCTCTCGTTCATAAAAACTGTGATGAGAATACAGGTATTCAAGGCAACCGAGCCTGTGATACGCTTGTCTGAAAGATGCTCCCCATGTGCATTTTGCTGAGCTGCATCTCACTGCAAGTGTTTAGAAGGGAAAAGGGATCTATTTTTATTTTTTTTTCAGTAGGTGTCTACAATTAGAATGTGTTTGAGTTACATTAAAAGAATCTGAATCTTTGTACAACTGCTTAAATATCTTAAGGAATCTGGACCCTAGTGGGATTCAAGTGCTGAGCTGCCTAATTTCATGAGAATCAAGAGGAGTTTAGTAGCTAAATACTTAGGCATTTTGGAAAGGCTCTTTATCACCTGTCAGTAGTCAGGGCAGATGTCCAGTGCTGTTCTTTGAGCAGTTAGACTGTTTTGATTCTGCTCAGTGAGATGAAGGGGCAAAGAACTGAAGGACTTCATGTTCATTCTTACGCTCTGACGAAGCGTTTGGCCCAGTGCAGTCTGTGTTCCAGGGCTCTGCAATACCCACCCTGGGCCTTACTTGGCAGATTCCAGAGAATTACTGAAGAATTCATAACCCAGGAACTTGAAAATATGAACAGTAATGCTGGGTTCTGCAGGGAGCATGGAAATAATTGATGCCAAATCTAAATCTTGGAATCGTGTAAGGTGTTAATGTATAATGCTAATTACCATAATGAGACTTGTAGACACTCAAATGACATTCGTGTCTTACTTTCAACATGGGAAAGTGGAACAATGAGAGGCAAAAGCATCTCACAGGAGAAAACAGACTCAGTGTTGAAATTGGTCAGCAGCTCTTTCAACAGTCGCTTGCTTCATTATTTCTTGCTTTCCTTGTACTCCTGCCAAGAACAAAGGTCATATTTAATGATTGCCTAGATCATTTGCAATATTTTTCAGACTTGCCCTAGAGGTAGCTGATGTAGATCCTTTTGTACTTCGTAGGGAGGTCTCATATGTATTACCCTGTTAAAGAAACTGCCTCCATTTATCCTTCTGAACTGATCTGAGTTTCTTCACATCCTCCAAAATACACACATTTTTAAAGGGGCTTTTTTCTGCTTACTATCAAATGCTGTAGTGACAGCTCCAGCAAAGCAACACAAGTTGTTTCAAGATTATAGAGCACTCAAGACACCCACAGCATCTTTGAAGTAAATTAGTGGAGCCACAGGCACTTTCCTCTACCAAATACAAAAGACTATGTGTCATCATAGCATCTTTTTAATGACATACAACTTTAACCAAGAGTCAGAGCACAAAACTGAGGATCTAAGTCTCCCCCATCTTGTCCCTCAAGTAGATAATGTTGTGGCTCCTTCAGTTGGAGCCTGTGACTGTTCCAGTAATCAGTCAGTCTGCTTTTGCTGCCATGTGAGACCACAGACCACAGCACCATGGGATAACCCAAGTGGGAGGCACCTTGGGAGATCTCCTGTCCTCACAGAGCAGGGTGAGCTCTGGGTGTGTAGAACAGAGCTCTCAGGGCTTTATCCAGCTAGGTCCTGAGAATTCCAAGGACACAGAGTGCCCAGCCTCTCTGGGCAGCATCCTCCCGTGCTCGACTGTCCTCCTGATGTTTCCTTCCAGCCAGTCTGATGATCTTCTCTTCCAAGCTACACTGTTTTTCTCATGTGCCCTTGCCATGCACTGCTTTGAAAACCCTGGTGCTGTTTTCTCAACAAACCTCCTCATAGGCACCAACAGTAGAAATGCTGTGCAAAAGCAAGAGTCATTCCTCAGCAGAATACTTTTCATCCCAAGCAAGATCCAGCTTGGGACCTCTCCTGCCCTCATCCCCCGGTGGTTCTCAGCACGCTGAGCAGCAAGGTGCATTATCACAGTTGGGCAGTAAGGACCACTGGCTTTGGAACTGTCAGCATGCAGTTTCTCAGAAACAGGAGCAGCTAGAATGTGACACATCTTCAGCATCACTCCTGTGTGGAGCCAGAATTAACCAACTATTCTCTCAGTCACAGAGGCAGAAACTGAACTTGCTTTTGTTTGAAATGCAAGCTGAAATTCTCCATGGCCTGGCAGTGTGTGCTGTTAACACACTAACCCCCAGGAGAGATGGCAGCACTGCACCTATCCCCGGGCACCTGCCTTTAGACCTTGCAGGACAGTGGGGACAGACCAGCTGAGCTGAGCATGTGCTCCCTGTTTCCCTCCACAGAACCAGACACCAGCAATTTGTTACACCATCTTAACTCACACATTGAGGTACTCCATTAAAATGATAAACTTGTGATTGGCTCTCATCAGACTGTCACCCAAATGCCATCCTTACAGAGTTATTTTAGATTAAATACATTTAGCAGACATGTCACTGTAGGGGAGGATTAGGTTGTAGGAATTTGCTGTTCTACCAGGTCTGAGCTTCATTTGTTTTTAATGCAGTGTTAATGACATGGGTAAAACTTCACCTGCATGCTGTATCGTGGAGACACAACAAATGGTAAAAGGCTTTCCATTAGTCATCTGTAGTGACAGTAACAATATCCACTATTACTCTTAATAACCCCAAACGGGGGAACAGGCCACTACCAGATGATGGGAGTTAAGCAGAAGCTGCTTTCCTGGCCACAGTGCACGTTGGTTCGTGTGAATGCATTTGTCATCCCAAAAAACATGGCAGGAGATGCAGGCCCAAGAGGGAGGCAGAGGAGAGGGAGGCTCAGTGGATGTCCTTGCACTGACCTGGCCCTTCAAACCCTGCTGCTGTTAAAAGGAGGGAGTCCTTGGTTCTGGTTACGGGGCTCTTCTGACTTGCGGTGTTTACAGCAGTGTCCGGGCTTCCGAGTGCTCGCCCATTTCAAAAGAACTGAGGTCTTTGTGGGGGGGTTTTTTGGGGTTTGGTTTTGTTGCTGCTGGTTGGTGTTTGTGGTTGTGACCCCGCACACACGCCGGCTGCGGGGGCGTTGTCTCAGAACCGCACAGGACACGCGGTGGCAGCAGCGAGCACACGCGGGACGGTGACACCGCACCGAGAGCCTCAGTGTCCGCTACCGCCCCCCCGGCCTCCCTGCTTTCCAACCGGCGTCCTGCACGAGCTTTCTCCTAGGCCATTCTGTCTCGTGGGTGTATCAGCACTCCTCAGGAGCAGAGCCTATGTAGAACAAACCAGGTGAGCAGTGTAACACTGTCTGCTGCTCAGCACAGTGCTCAGAACCAGGTGAGCAGGGAATTAGCGTCACAAGCAGATGTCCCTCTAACCCCAACCCCAACCCATCGCCATGCCTGTGAGCACCCGATGCCAGTCAGGTTACCCGTCGATGCCAGTCAGGTTACCTGTCAATGCCAGTCGGGTTACCCATCAATGCCAGTCAGGTTACCCGTCGATGCCAGTCAGGTTACCCGTCAATGCCAGTCAGGTTACCCGTCGATGCCAGTCAGGTTACCCGTCAATGCCAGTCAGGTTACCCGTCGGCTGCCACTTGCCCCAGGCCTGCAGGGCATCATCTCTTCTTCTTTTCCTTCTCTGTTTTATGGTGGCTGCTACTCAAGTGGCCTCATCGGCTGGAGCGTGTCGCTTTGCTGTTTACCGAACACTGCAGAAGAAATGAATGGTAGGAAATCTCAGCTGTAATGCTAATACAGCTAACAATAAAATTAAATTAAAACTTCCTCTTATAGCCAAACACCTGCTCTGAATGACAGCAGGAAAGAAACAGATATATTTATACGTGTATAACATATAGTTCTGTGTGGGTGGGTGTGCTTGAGCCATATTTCAATGTGAGGAGGATGCCAATTAGAATTTTATCTATGGCAGGTCTACTGGTGATTCTCTTCCAAGATTTGTATTTTGGAGGATATTCAAGTTAAAACCCACAGGGATAAAACAAGGTGTTCTAAACTACACAGAGTGATTGTATGACATAATTCTTGAAAACCTAATAAATTAATGGAATAGTATTTTATATAACTGGAAAACCTGCTGTTTAGAAGCAAAAATCCAGTGTGTGCAGCATTTGCCTCATTTGCTAATGGGCATGTGTGCAAAGGTGAAGTCTTTCCCTAAATCAACATGGTGCTGCACAGACCAGTAGCCTGTACAGGACCATTGCCAAATATCTTATGTGGGACTTTTCCAGTATTTCCATTTAATTATGCTATGTCGGGGTATATACATTTAAACGTAGCAAATTCACCTCATGGAAATATATAACTCTACAGTGAGTACTTCAGGGAATATTTGGCGTGAATGTCTTCAATAAAAGGGCCTTAATTAAATTAATCCCAGTGATAGCTGAGCTGGAGGTTCTTTTCTCCATTTTTCCAAGGAAAGTAGCACCTTGGTATTTAAAACATGAAAATACAGGTTTTGCAGCATACCCTGTGAGTTAAGGAACTGAGGCTGCGTCAGGTGAGGAAGAGGAGCACAGTCACTGGCACAGATCCTGAGCAGAAAGCACAGTGCCTGCAGCTCCTGAAACAAAACAAACCCTGAGTGCGGTAGTGGCAGGTCCAGCTGCCGGAGCTGAAAAGCCTTTCTGATTGCATTTGTCATGGCATTTGCTGGGGTGGGGGAGCAGGGTATCAAATTCTAATTAATTATAAACTTGTGGGTGTTCTAATGCATCCTCTCCGTGCATGTCAACTGTCCAAAGCAGCTCTAGAATTAGTACTCATGAAAAAACTCAGACTAAGATAACTATATTTCAGGTTCTGTAACTGCTGCAGCTGATCAGAGTCCCAACCCTTACCTGTACAACTCTATTCCTTTTTAATATTTTATACAAATGGAAATCCTTTAGCATGAAGAGAACATCATGAAAACAGGAATAAGGTTGTCTATTAAGATTCAAAAATAAATGCAAACTGTTTGCTTAGTTTTCTCTTCTTTGAGTTACAAATTTCTTGCTGTCATGAAAAACCTTTTCATCTTCCCTGAAGTTTATCACTGTGGTACTCCGTTGACAAATATATTCATCACAGTAGTGTATCTCCCTGAGATTCCTGTCTTCTGCCTCAAGCACTTTATTGCTTTAGATGATAAAAGTGTTTATCTGAGAAGAGTTTACATACATATCTGTGTGGGCTCACACACACCATCAAAGTACTCAACAAAATTGTACTTTGAGGAAAAAAAATCTTTAAAGATGAATATTCTTTGTGACAGAGTCTTTGTTCCCCATTGTAAGTACGGTGATCATCCCTCCCTGTTTGGACACAGGAATGCTCTCTGCTGTAGCAATTAAGAAGTCATTAAGTGTATTTTATGATCCTAAAGTTTTATCTGTGGATCTCCGCGTATGTGTAATGGCCATTTACAGAAAGGCAGCAGGCAGTGAGTGATCTCTAGGTGGGAATACACGTGTCCAGTTGCTGCAGCTTGGTTTAGATTGCAGTCTAGGGCAGTGAGAGCTGAGAAGTTGCTGCAGCCCCTGCAGTTTTGGTAGCACAAGGTCTTCATCTTCACTTCTTTGCTGGACACAGTCCCCGTTTTCATGGCACCTGCTCCTGCAGAATTGAGTGTGAAATGGAACTTGTGAAAGCAGAACCCCAAACCGTCCTCCCTTTCTGAGCTCAGGCTGTGATCTTCAGAGGTCTCATTTCAGCTGGAGTCCGTGTAACTGAAAACAGGCTCTTCCTTCCCCCCCTCACCTCCTGCCCAGTGACCACCACAGAGCTCAGTAACCAAAATGTAAATGACACGCTGGAATCTCTTCCCCACACTTGAAAGCAAAAACCAGAAGATACGGTCAATAAGGCATTTGTCTCATAAGGAAGATAAATTGATGTATAGAGAAATCCCCTAATTGAGCATCTAGCTGGAATAGCAGAATTATATCATCCATCATCAGAAAGTGAGGGGCTCAGATGCTCAGAAACTTCTTCAGAGGTCAGAACCTTTATTTTGCTGCTCACATGAAAATCAGCATTTCCACTTGAATATCTTCACTACTTTCACTTATTGTTCAGTACTTTGCCAGAGCACTGGTGAAGAGCAGCTTTAGCAGCCTGTCCCTGTGTAGCAGGTTACACCTCCCAGCAAGACTCTTCTGGTGCACTGAGCCTGTGGCCAGTCAGTGGCTGAACAAACTCATCTCCTCTCCTGCTTCCCTTTGGGGGCACTCTGGAGAACTGGCCAAGCCTCACAATGTAACTGGAAGGATCACGTCCTACTGGAGTTTCCAGTTAGGATGTCCATTCTGAGGTACAATGAGCATGGCAAAAGGACATCTTCAGACATCTGTTTATTTATATAAACAAAGCAGAATATTCAGTTAAATATTAATAAAATATTTTCTTTATATAAATACATAAAAAATATATTTTATAAACATTAAGTCAGGGTAAGCTGATGTGAGAAAGTATAAGGCTGCTGATATTCATAGGGTTATAAGAAGGAGTCATCTTGAGATGTGCTAATACTAGAAACAGTTAATTATGTCTTTTCATTCTCTCCTTGTGTCAGTTAAGTTTAAAGGTGCAATGTCTTTCTTTAATTTTTATTAGATTCATTTTGGCTTTACAGCTTCTCAGAATAGTTTTTTATGGTCACATTCCTAATAGCCTACAACTCCTTTTCACTAATGTTTTAGCATTTTTGAGACTTACTGAAAAAACAAACAATAAGTAGATTTGGGATAAAATAGTTCTCTGTGTAAAAGTCAGACCTGCACCCAGGGTCCTTTCTTATGCCTCTTTTAGACTCTATCCTGGCAAAGAAGATAAACTTAATTTTATGGGGGAAAAAGTTGCAAGTTATTTAAACTAGAAGAAATGTGAACACGATTTCTAATATGCAAGTTCAAGCCAAAGTTGCTACCTTTGTCAAACCCACCCTTGTACTCTTGTTTACTATATTCTTTATCACTACTAATGGCAATTAGGCAGCAGTAGGACAGAAAAAACACTATTGCAAACATCCCACAGCAGTTTTCCCCATCCAAATGTGAGTGATAGAATTTCTTACCATTGTTGCCTCATGCTATATATTATGGATTTTCTGTTTTCTCTCACTTCTACTTGCATTTTCCTGAGAATACGTGACCGACAGGAGCTGCTGGCACCTGATAATTGTGCAGAGGACACTCACAGTTGCCCTGCCCTCCTCTGGAAATGGGATTTATTCTCTGAATAAAGAGGGCACATGAGGTCTCTTCCTTCCTGTCTGCACCAAACCAGCATCCGTAAGCATACTGGTGCTTTAGAAATGCCAATCAATGATGCTGGATTGATGATGCCATTATGATATTCAATATGTTTCCATTACAGTCAGTAACTATGAACAGGCAATGATTCAAAATGTCATCTTGGGGACAGAATGACAAACCCCTGACCATTTTAGGTTGTGATGGATAAAGTGTGTCGCAGTATGTGTAAAACCTCTGTGGTGGTGCTCCCAGCAGACCATTATAGAATGAGTGTGGCTTCCACCAGCAGAGCAGCTCCCAGCTGATGCAGATGCAGGATCATCAAGATAAACCCATCTCTCCACAGGCAATTAGAACATGATATTGACTTCAGACACCTTGTGTTCCGTGCACAAACAAATTCATCCCTGCTTTGGTTTAGCAGTACAGGGCAGTGTCTGGAGGAGGGCAGAGGCAGCCAGGTCTGGATTCTATTCCTAGCCTGTGACTGACACCATGACCTTGTGCAGGTCTGCTGACCTCTGTGCCTGGTTACCCATGATGAAGAACGAAAAGAGAATTAACACTGACTTTGCTGGGGTGGAAGCCCTTGGTTAGAAAGAGCTAAGCAGACTGGCATGCCTGGCAAACTAAATAAATGATGAGTTTCAGAGTTCACAAAACACCTCCAGTATGAGGTTTCTGTGGTCTCTTCAGCGTGATCCATTGTGTTCCCGTGCAGCACATATGGTCCTGTGTTCACAGCACGGGGTAGTGTTACACGCCCTGAGGGGTTACAGCAGCAGCAGCCTCTGGAGCTCTGATGGAGCTGCCCCCACCAGAGCTGTGCTAACCAGCTGATGGGACAGGTGGTGTGGAATTGCCTGGCTCTGCAGGTGTGTTCTGCACGCTCTGAGCAATGCTGACTTGCAGGGTGTTTGCACGTCAGTATCCCTGGACCTCTGTGCAGCCTCTGTTCACTCCCAAGGGACACGCAGACAGTCACCCAGATTGTAACAGATCTGAAAACAGCAGCAGTGGTTACCCCAGAACACATGGCAACAGGGACAAGCGCTGGCTTCCCTACAGCACTGCTACCTTGAGCTACTTTGGAGCTTTCATCTCTGTTACTGCTGTTGCTCTGCCAGTGCTGTATTTTGTGAGATCTTTGCCAGCAGATCAGACAATATTGTTTGGGATATTCTCATCTCAACCAAACATAGATCACAGCCAGAGCCCCACAGCGATGTGGGAGCTCTGGCGGCTGGTGACATGTTCAGGTAAAACCAAGAGCCCTGGTCCCGAGCTGTGGCCTGAGGATGGAGCAGGGAGCTGGGAACCAGTAAATAGAGATGCACCCTCCCCTCCCAGACAGAGCCTGGCTCAGCTGCAGGGGGTGCTGGGGCTCCAGGTGTGACATCTTTGTGCGTGGGACCTGTGCACATTCAGAAAGGACTCTGACTAGCAGGTGAGCTGAGAGCAGACGTTTCTCTGACTAGCTCCACAAACTGATAAGCTTCACAGGAGGAAGCAGAACTTTATCATCTCCCAACATTCTCTTTGCTGTGAAAAGGAGCCGCCCAATCTGGGACAGACAAAGGCAATGTTTCCTGGTGCAATTTTCTCCTTCGCTGACTGCATTGATAACATTATCTCTAGTTTCCACAACCATCAGTCTCCTTACCACGTTATTACAGTCCTCACCCATGCTGCATGGTGTCAGAATCTACCTGTTTCTCATCTGCATACAGCACAGTCCCAGTCACAGACAAACAAAACCCACAGCTACAAGGCACAGGTACTAAAACAGGGGGCTATTTGGGATCAACTGAAACATTCGCTTACCATCATCATAATTTTTGGACATATCTTGATGTCAACAAAACAGAGCTGAAAAGCGTGACAGAGTTGATTTTTTTAGCTGGCACCTACTGAAAACCCTCCTGCTCTCAGGTTGCCAGTCATCCAGAGACTATTCACATGCCAGGCTCCAGCTGGCATCAGCAGTGCATGAGCAGGGGCAAAAACAGACACAGAATACACTGTTGCTTTATTAAACTTTCTTTCTTTGTTCTACTCACATTATAGTGAGGCTACAGGAAAGTCAAGAATCTCAAAGCATTTATATCAGTGTTGTCTGCAGCAGTGTGCAGTTCCAAAGCCCCAGGTCTCTTCAGTCTGTTGGGGTTTATTTTGGAGGGAAATCATATTTCAGGGGTAAATAATCCTCCCAAACCATAGTTATCATGCTGGGCTGCCCATCTGCAGTGTTGTTTTATGGAAGAGAAACCCTGTGCTGAATTTCCGTGTTCTCTACACTGCTTTTTCTTCCTTTCACAAGAGGTTTTTATCTATGGAAATGCTCTGTGTTTGGCAGACAGAGGCCTACCTCCAAGCCTTTCATTACTTCTCAACATATGAGAATTACACAGGTGACATCTCCACTGATCCTCCCCAGAAAACGCTGAACATTTGATACCCAGTGAAATAATCTTTCTCTTGTTGTAAATGACTCTCTTATGTATCATATCTGTATATGGCTGCTCCACCTCTGTGCTGGGTAATTCGTCAGTGTCCCTTTGTGTGTCCATTCGGCCCGTTCAGGCTGCTCGGCACTGCCAGCTCTGCTGCTGCTCCGCCTTCCCCCCACGAACCAGGGTCTGCAGCGGGCCCTGTGCGCGGGGAGTACCGTGCAGCCCACACCTGAGCCCGGGGACGCTGGGGGAGCTGCAGAGTCCCCAGCACCATCCGGACACAACCAGGTGGGCGCAGGGTGACGCCTTCTCCCCTCTCCGCGAACGGGGGCGGATACCTGCCCCCCCAGGCGGCCGCGGGCGGGTGTCCGACCCGCCCCCAGAGGCTGAGCCCCGCTGTGCCGGTAATCCCCATCCCGGAGCCTTTCTCGCCAGGTGGCCGAAACCAGGCCCGGGGAATCCGCAGCAATTCCCGCAGCGCTTCCCCGCAGCGCCCCAGGTACCATCTCAGGTCCTCTCGCCCTGACAGCGCGCCTCGCCGCGCCGCCAATCACCGCCGCCCTTACTCTGCCCCGCGTTCGCGGGCCAATCAGCGCCACCCTTGGTGGTGCGGGCCGGGCCGCGGGAGGGCGCCTTTGGTGCCGGCGGGCGGTGAATTCAGGAAGCTCGGCGGGAGCGGCGGCGCGGG